>JBAHVQ010232846.1:0-7500 GCA_036872915.1 Nanipora kamurai
CATCTATTGTTTATAGGCTTTACATTAAGGGATTATGTAAAAAGTATTTTTACTTTCGCCTGCGTTTTACAGCATCAGGGTCATGACGCACGTGAATTGTATGCAAATTTTTGACCTAGTCCTTTTCTACTCATTCTTCTAGTATTGGTGAAAAATTAGGTAATTTTGTTTCTAACGTTTAGCATAAACAAATTATGTATTTGTTTCCATTATCTAGATAAATAAATTTAAATAAATTTTTCTATCGTCCTTTGCAAATAAATAGCTACTATGTCGGCCAACATGCACTGTATGTAAACTTTTGACCACAACTGTTCATAAGTAGACATAACGTACACACTTCAGAGGCCTTATCCACGTTTGGTTTTCAAATGTATGGAGAAAAGACGACCGAAATCGAGCGGCACGTTGCGCATACATACCGTCAATCAAATGACTGATGGGTAGGGAAAAGGTAATAAAAGGTCTTGGGCTTGAGATACTTCAGTGCACTCCTTAGAATCAATGATAATCACAATTTCGCCGTCATTTAAACTTTGAAAGAGAGACAAGAAAGAGAGATGAAAGAGAGACAAGAGTAAATCAAAATCCCACACTATAAGAGGAAATGGAAAATCGTGCACCTTAAAAACCCGTGTTAAGTTTTATAGGATTACGCCAACTACATGTGACGGAGGGATACTCAGCATTTACCTAACCGTTTTAATGTGTTGGAGAATCAAGAGTAAGAGTAAGACTTGCTGTTAAAACTGAACTGAAAATCACGTAAATATTTCTAACTGTTTATTAAGATAATCGTGACAAAGTAATCGAGATAACACTTAAAACTGAATTCCATTTTCGCCTCCCCTTCCCCTATTCAACGTTGCGTTTTGGTGAATTTATTGCCTTGGGTGTGACACAGCATAATGTGACATTGTGAAATGAAGCAATATTGCTGTGGAGGGAGACGGTAAAGGAACTGGAAGACATACACTGTCCCTTGTCTTTAGATTTATCTAGTGTCAATGTATTCTGCTACGTTACCAGTGCAGAGTGGCATTAACCTTAACGCAGATAAAGACCTGAAAGCCAGGTCCTAATGGAAGTTAATTGGGTGGAATCAGTTCCAACTTTCAACTCGAGTAGAAGTCAAACTACGTACTGTAAAGCTTATTAACCTTGTTTACTTGACCGTTACCGCATAAATTCATTTGGTCTTTTCGCACAGACTTCGCTCTTTGTACCGAAAGACTGCTGCCAGGACGACTTGTAGAAGAAATATTGTGTTGTTGCTGTAGAAGTATTAACGAAAAATTGTCCACATGAATTGTGACATAAACGTTTTACCATCATTTCAAACGACTTACGCACTCTTATTTAACCTTTTTAGTGTTCGACGGATTGTTCCTCAGTAATGGACCTGGTGATCCAACATTCTGCTCTAAAACAATTCAAAATATCAAAAACGTCCTGACTGGTAAAACACGAAAGCCAGTTTTTGGAATATGCTTGGGACACCAACTCCTTTCACTAGCGGCAGGATGCAAGACGTACAAAATGAAGTAAGATTAGTGAAACACTCATGAATTGTGCATGATTTAGTACTTTGTTCCCATTTAACACTTTTTAGTTTTTATTTTCCATGTTGATTTCCCCCGAATAAATCGTTTATTTTTTAGACTTTTGCAAATTCTTATTTGCAGTGCGTTAAAGATTGAATAGAAAAAGGCCATATAAGTATAATTAAGAGTATTTAATCACTATAACCTTTCAGGCATCGATATAACAGTAGAGTGCTGCGTAGGCAGTGTTGATAGACATGTCTAAAGCCGAACAGAGTTACGAAACTACCGAACCAAGTAATGTGATGTAAATGATAGTAAGTCATTTGTTGTTTTAAACATTGATACGTAAACCGAGAAAGGAGAGGACTGGGTAAAGGACCAAAGTACAGAAGTTTATTTTGAAGTTCTTTATTATAGCTTTGCGATTCTCTTGGATCCTTTGCTAGGTCCTCCCATTTTTGGTTTATTGATGACGTTTACAGTAGCAAATGACTTTCCATAACTAACTGGTCATCCTTTTTCAAAATGGTGGCAATTGAGGAACCAGGCGGAAAGCGTAATCTTGTTAGGAATATCAAAGCCCAGCATATAATTTTGAATAAACCCGTAATAATAGAGACATGAGTTATTGAAAAAAAATTTTTGATTTAGCTAACGTTTCGTTGCTAATCATGCGACATCTTCAGAGTAAGTGATAACTTTACAAGGTGTTCTCGACTGTATGATTTGAAATTTGTCGTTATTTATAAAACAAAAAAAAATCTCGTATTTTACTTCAACCAAAGATAAAATTCCCGAGTTGTCTCGCAGTAATGTTGTTTACCAAATTACTTGTCCCGGCTGTAATAAAATTTACATAGGAAAAACCGACCGTTGCCTTGAAAAACGCCTCTCCGAACACGCTACGCAACATGACAACAGTGCTGTTGTCCAACACCTCTTACACAGTGACCACGCACAATTTTTCGCCAACTTACACGCACAATACAACCGACTTAATGACCTTTCCTCTTCGTCCGACTTGTCTCCTTCGGATAAAAATCTTATCTTTAATAACTACAAAACTCTTTATCCTGATAATTCTATAACCGCAAATAAAGTTTTAATAATTGAAGCTCTTAACATCAAATTTAATAAACCAGAATTGAATTCTGGTCTTAAGGCTACCAAAGAACTCTCTCTTTTCACTTAATTGTTTTTCATATCCCAGTGATATTTTTTTTTAATTTTGCTTCCCTTTCACACCTTCTCAGTTCAGCGATGACGTGTCTATGATTTATTCGCGTCCATCCTGTAAACAGATATCCGACAAGTTTTCTTCCTCAGCGATGATGTCATCGCGCCGCTTGTATATAGATAGTGGCAATGTTTTTGTAATCAGTCTGTCTGATGATGTCTTTGAAATAAAGACGAAATATCATAATTCCTTGGTAACTCTCTTGATTTTAGCTCATATCTTGAGTTATCAAGATGACACTCTTGTTCGGAGTTTGTTTCTTCCTTTATTTCAAAATTATATGCTGGTCATAATTTGTCACACGGCTTCAATTTGCTATAAAAACAATCATTGTTAAATATAATTATAGATTTCACGCTGACAAAGAGCCTTCACTCACAACGTCTATTTTACTATTTCAACGTTTTTGCAGTTGCCTAACTCTTTTGCCTTTGCGAAACTTTTCAGGCAGTCTGGTTTTCAAAGAACAGTACTTCGTACTAAAATTCAAAAACTATACGGTTTAGTTAGCTAATTAATGAAGTAGTTTCCTATTTAACTTAATACAACAGAAGTTGTAAAAATCAAATCTAAAGTTACTCAGGAATATGCTTTATTGCTTTACTCTATTCGGTCCGACTTCTCAAATATAGGTCATCAGTGTACCATGAAAACTTTTGGTATTTTGAGCGTTAGGCAGCAATGGACAGTGACATGAGGTTTTTGAATTGTTTTTTCAATTTCCTTGGACCTTAATGAGCCAGACTAGAAAATTTTTTGCTGGAAAATGAATTTTTTTGCTTTCTGGAAACCGTTGGTCCAGTACGATCAAAACCTAGTCGAACTGTATAAAGGTTTCTGAATCGTCTTATCAATATCCTCGGACCGTGGTGAATTATAACTGCTAATATTCGCCATTAGCTGAAATAGGCAATGTACCATATTTAGTCGAAAAAACGCTGCGACGCGTATTGAATTGAGATTTTTGATGTAGTGCTTATTCGAGGAAGGTGCTTATTAAATCTCATTTAAAAACTCAACATTTTTAATTAGAATATATCTTCTTTTAATTCCTAAAAAAACGAAAAAAAACCACTACAACAACAATACTTTGCATACTTAGTTCCGTGCTTATTTATTTAGTTACAGACTTACCTAATAAGTTACTTAATAGCATACTTACCTGACAATTAACTTACCTGATAACTTTCCTGATAACTTACCTGGTGATTTACTTACCTAGTTACGTACCTACCTTACTAGTTACTTACTTACTTACTTACGTACTTACCTAGTTGCTTACTTACTGAATTATTATCTTATTAGATAGCCAAAAGGTTTGGGAAACTGCCGGAACTTAAGAATGGTTTAACTGACGTTTCGAGCGAAGGCCCTTCGTCGAAGTGAAACGTAAAATGAAAAAAAAATGAGTGGTGCTTTTATATTAGAAGAAATCATGTGACAAAAAGATGACCATTAGGATTTAAAAATCGATAACAAACTAGCTAATGAGATGTAAATGATAGATAGTCATTTGCTATATTAAAACGTCGATCAGTTAACCGAAAAGGGGGAGGACCCGGCAGAGGTCCCAAGGGAATGATAATACGCAAAAGATAATAAGCAACAGCTTAAAACAAAACAAAACCCAAGGGAATAAGGAATACAAGCCAATGCTTTTTTATGCTAGGAAAAACCATTAACTTGTGAGAAGGAAAATGTCAGTATAAAATAAAAAATACAAGCCAATGTATTTATCAGCCCCTGCAAGACAAATCATTAGCTTGTGAAGGGATGAATAATAATGATGAATAAAGGCACGTTTAATTCGATGTAGAACCGCTTTTTGTTTTTATTCGTATGTTTAATACTTTCTCTTTGTAATTAGATTGTAACCTAATTTTATTTGTCCCTTCATATTGATGTAGTATGAATATATTTTAGTCTTACTTGTAAAATACTTATCTATTTTAAACATAATTGTAAATTTCCCGTAATCCAGCTTTGCTGCGAAGGGAGATGATTTTATTAAATTCAAATTCGAATTACACAAACAAATAATTACTAAAATAAAATCTGAGAGAATAAAGCTCACAAGCTAATCTCTCTCGTGCCCCTGCACGACAAAAACAGTAACTTAGTGAGAGATTAAATGAAAGAGAAGCGGTCATTGATTCCATAGGGATAAATGGTTCGAAGTTTGAAACTGAGACGTCTTCCTTGTCTTTTGCGTCTATCGTTACTTCCGGAAATTTGTGAGATGGCACTGATTAGAACTGCCCTCTGCTACATTACTTCATTTGACCTTTTATTTTCGTCATCCCGCCAGAGCCATACTAAGCAATCCGTCCCATACTGTCAGTTCTTTCGTCTTCGCCGCCTTTGCAGTGACGACCATGACTTTAACACTAAATCTTTGGAAATGAGATCCTTTTTTGTCAACTGCGGCTATCCGAATCATTTATTAGACATCGCCATCCAAAAAGCTTTCAATGTTTCACATTCAGACACTCTTAAAACACCTGTGCGACAAAATTCCACTGACAATGTTTCCTTGGTACTAACATTTCATCCTTTTAATTACAAAATTAAAGATATTTTCATCCGTAATTTTAATATTTTACAAAACGATCCTGAGACGTCGGACATTTTCGCTGACAACCCATTGATTTCTTTTCGACGAAATAAAAATATTCGAGACTGTTTAGTGCACAGTACCTGAAGAAAGATTCATCGTCATCAGCGGGTACCTTCTCTTGCTGTCGTGCTACACATGCGCCTTCCTCAACCCCACGACCCTGATTTGTGGGCCCAGATCTGACTTCGTAATTCGGCATCATTTCGCATGCACCTCTTGCAACATTATTTACTGGATATCTTGTAGTAAATGTTGCAAACTTTATATCGGCGAAACTAGCTCTCTCGGACAGATTTGCTGAACATCTTCGTTCCGTAAAGAACAATGATGTTGATAAACCCGTTTCACAGCATTTTAAAAGCACTAACCATTCGTTTACTGATATGAAAATCTGTGCCATCTCACAAACGTCTCATTATCAAACTTCGAACCATTTATCCCTATGGAATCAATGGGCGCTTTTAATTCATTTAATCTCTCACTAAGTTACTGTTTTTGTCGTGCAGTGGCAGATAAAAACGTTAACTTGTGAGCTTTATTCTCTCAGATTTTATTTTAGTAATTATTTCAGTTTGTCTTATTCATCCCTTCACAAGCTAATGATTTGTCTTGCAGGGGCTGATAAATACATTGGCTTGTATTTTTTTATTTTATAATGACATTTTCCTTCTCACAAATTAATGGTTTTTCCTAGCATAAAAAGCATTGGCTTGTATTCCTTATTCCCTTGGGCTTTGTTTTAACCTATTGCTTATTATCTTTTGCGTATTGCCATTCCCTTGGGACCTCTGCCGGCTCCTCCCGCTTTTCGGTTAACTGATCGACATTTTAATATAGCAAATAACTATCATTTGCATCTCATTAGCTAGTTTGTTATCGATTTTTAAATCCTATTGGTCGTTTTTTTGTCACATGATTTCTTCTAATATAAAAACACCACCGATTTTTTTTCCATTGTACGTTTCACTTCGACGAAGGTCCTTCGCTCGAAACGTCAGTTAAACCATTCTTAAGTTCCGGCAGTTTCCAAAACCTTTTGATTATCTACAAGGCGTTCGATACTGCCGACGCATCTCTCTACTTTTATTATCTTTTTACTTACTTACCTAATTACTTACCTTGTGACTTACTTACCTAATTACTTACCTTAGTACTTACTTGCCTAATTACTTACTTACCTGATTACTTACTTCTGCTTGCCGGCTTATTTGATTACTTACTTGCTTTCTTACTCACTTACGTGCTTGCTTACCTACTTATTTGTTTGCTTACCTTCTTACTTGCTTTTATACCTCCTTTCTTGCCTGCATACGTACTGTATTTGTTTGCTTCGTTACTTACCTATATACTAACTTACGTACATATCTACTTACTTATAATTTATCTAACTACTTACTTACTTAGCTACCTGCTTATGTCTCTCTTGGAGAAATGAAAGTTTGGAAAAATCTTGGAAAAATTTAGCATGTTGATTCTAGCTGTACACAACCAGTAGAGAACTCCATAAAAAGAGGCTTTGAGGCTATTTCCAGGCTCGCTAAAATTGGTTGTCGCTCAGGTGGCCTAAACCCAAAAGTTTTTGTATATCTTTGGAAAACTATTGTCCTACCCGATATTTTCTATGGTTGCAAGTTATGGTATCTGAAGGCGCAACAAATTAGAGATTTGGAAAAAGTACTTAACATATTTTGTAGATCTGTTCAATCCCTATTTCTTGGAACATCTGGTTCAGCAGCGAGAGGGCTATTGGGCCTTCACAGCGTTAAGATTGAAATCAATATTAAGAAATTGTATTTCCTGGGAAAAATTATTAATTTTTTCTCTAGCCTTCTATACGGAAAAATTTTTGCCAGGCGATTAATTAAATGGAAATAGAACAGTAAAAAAATGACAGGTTTTTATTCCTGATGTTATCAAGATCTTGCAAGAGTATGATATTCTAAACTATGCCATGGATTATCAAGAATCTGGTAGTTTTCCTTTTAAAAGTAGATGGAAAAAGTTAAGACCTCACTTCATGTTAAAGATCAACACGATTGGGCCAGAAGACTCAGCCAGAAACCAGGAATGCAATTATACCTGTTTCACATCCTGTTCGT
>JBAHVQ010232867.1:0-10114 GCA_036872915.1 Nanipora kamurai
CCTCATAAAAATGGGCATATAAATGTTCTCCCGGTATACCTCTTTGGCCTTTACCAAACCTTTTGACGCTACTTTTAGTGTCAAATACTGTGGAATCACTTGTACAAGAGTGAAAGAACTTTGCCATCGGGTTTGTTTCTTTCCTGTGACTTTTCATTCTGTAAAATTTTCGATGGAGCAGTGCCATATAACTTCAAAGAAATACCGAAACCGTTTTTGATTTCATAGATATTGTTGCGAATTCTTACACATCATGGTTTCACATACGTGTAATTCCAGGTTGTATGTAAATAGAAAACTGCCAAATTGCAAATGCCGAAAAGACTACTTTGTCTGTAGTTCCAAAATGTTACACTTGAGAGTTAACAACACAAAATTTCCTTACTCTAGGTTAACAGTATTCAGACTGGTATTGTTATTGATATAAAAGTAGAGTGCTACGTCGGTAGTATTGAACGGCTTGTAGATAATCAAAAGGGTGGGGAAACTGCTAGAACTTAGGAATGGAGAAACTGACGTTTCGAGCGAAGGCCCTTCATCGGAGTAAAACGTGACGAGTGATTCGCTCGAAACGTCAGTTCCTCCATTCTTAAGTTCTGGCAGTTTCCCAACCTTTTTGATTATGTATATGGTATCTTTATTGGTCTTTTTCCACAGTGGGGTGGAAAGTACTGACGACTATAACCTCCAGTACTATTTAACGTCTATCCCGGGTCGTCGGGGAGATACGGCAATTACAACTGCCCTTCTATTGTGACCAAAAAGGTTGCAAATGCCCGGCATTATTCAGGATGGAAATTGGTGGCATTGGCTCATGCATTACCCCGATTTCGTTTGCTCAAAGGGGGACCTTTAACCTCCAAACTTAATCAGTAGCAAACAAATCTTGTATCGACTTTTCCCGATGCAAGTTCATAAACAAAATTTAGACTAATTTTCCTTGTTTAGAGGGAAAATTAAGAAATTTAAATATTAAGAAAATTTCCCTATTACTTTACATGAAGGAAAGTTAGAAAAGCAAGCTGTTGAGAGGACATTTTGACACTCCAAACTCGTCGAGTCCAATTAAGGTAATCTACATGCCCCTATTATTGTAAAAACATGGCAAAACTCCTTTATGTCAGTGTCCTGGGCATTGTTTCTTATAGGACATCAACGATAGTTCTGCACACGTCTATTGTCACTCGGTAATCGTAGTAAGAAACTAATAATATGACGGGTCGAGAAATTGGTAATTTATTGTCCCCTTAAGCCTTCAGAGGCTTTGTAAAAATCCGCCGGGTCAACGGCCTTTGAAACTCCATCAGCCCTCCATCGGGAGATTTAATAAATTTCAGGCGTGTGATGACATCACTTATTGTAATCTTTTGTGGAGAGTAGTAATATATGTAAAACCATATATACCGCTATGGCTTAGTTTACTCATTGTAATTAACTGTAGTGTACGAAATAATCTGTCAAGTTTGTTAACAAGATCAGAAACCAGTGAGATTCACCATTTCATTCCCACTCCTGATCGATTGTGTTCAGATGCTTCATTGTTCCAGCACGACAACAATTTTATGTAATGGAATGACAGGCATGGTAATCGAATCGCAATAGATTTGCACGTTGATCTAATCCAGCCAACTAAAGATCGTAAGACAACCAATGAAGATTGACGTTTTGAATTGCTAAAAGCGGGATGCCAGTTAATGGTCAAGAATGTCAACACAGACTGATTGACAGCATGCCCTACTAATATAAAGTTAACAATTTAAGTGGATGCTGAATTAAAGAAAAAGTTAATTTCTTGTGGAATACCACCTTAAGGTATCCAATAAGAGAAAATTAAGTTTGTCCGATTTGAAAGAAGTCTTGAAATGATAAAGGAAGACCGGCAGTTTTTTTCCACTATCTCGGTTTGTTATTGTTGATGTTACAGATTATTTAACATCTAATTGAGATGACCTGTGACGACTTTTCCTTGACAAATTAAACAGATTTATCTTTCGCTTCATAAGTATCACCAAGCTGAGCTAAAGAAATGAAGTCAGAAAGAATACCGGAGCTGGTCATTCCACATGTAAGCAATTTTCATTTTTCGCAAAAAATTTAGAGGAAGTCGACGCCAACGCAAATATTCTTGCCCCTTTTGCCACAGAAAAAAACGCTCCAAAAATTGTCTATAGCAACGTCATAAAAAACCAAACAGTTTTACCTGTTCTATTGCCTGGTCAAGTCCGTTGGAAATTTTTCGATGAGCCTTAGGGAGGATATCTTTCAGTTGTGATTTGATTGTCTTGAGTCCTTCGGCAGCCTCAATTAATTGTGCTTCCTTTCCTTTGATTTCCTGCAAAGCTTCTTGTAACTCTGCTGATATTTCTTTCGATTTTCCGCATTCCTCATCTAGATCTCCTTTCAACATAACAATTACTTGTTCCAAACTTCTCTGCTCCTTGGACGCATCGTCCAGCTGTCGTTCAAGTTCAGTTTTGTTTTTCTCTTCCGAAGATGTAATATTAAATTCCTTCGACGGTTCTTCGTTCAGAATGTTTTCATATTCCTCCACTTCACACTTCAGTGTGTCCCTTTCAAATCTCAGCTGGGCTTGGGCCTCTTTTGTTTCTCTTCTGGCCTTCTTTAAAGCCACTTCAGCTTGTTCAAATTTCGCCTTCCAATCTGCAGTCTCCTGACTCTGCTGTTCAAGTTGAGCACGGCACTCTGCAAAGTTGGTCTCTCGGCCCACTGCTCACTCTTGAGATTTCCGCAGTTTATTTTTAAGTTCTTCAACCATCGCATCCTTTTCATGGATCACGACCTCTTTCTGTTGCAGCTTCTCTTTTGTTTTTACAAATAGGCGGCGAAGTTTATTAATTGATTTATCCTATAAAAAAAGAACAGTGAAAAATTTATTCTCACAAAGTGAGTATCAAGAATGAGTAGTAAACCATGCATTCAAAACCTTAGTAATAATTCGTATACGTAATAGTCTGGTTTCGAATGCCATTTGGAAAAGATTGTCAAAATAGCACGTGTCCGAAGGGCGAGTACTATCTTAAGTCTTTGAAAAATTCACGAGTGAATGTTTTCCTAATTAGACAAAAGACCATGCTATTACCAATTAATAATATACATGAAAAAAATTAGCAAAAAGTGACGCGAGCAACAAAAACCGCTCGCCAAAGATACACCGAAAAAGTGCCGTAATTTTTTTCCATACGCAAGCCTACTTAAAAAGCCGGCCATTTTTGCCGTAATTCTATTTAGTTTTTCCGTAGCTGAGAGGTATGTTTTGATTGGCACTGTTTAATTTTTATGGTTGTTGATTGGGTGACTGGCTCAAGAAATTTGCAAAACTGCTCTGCTCTTAGCCAATCAGAATTAAGAATTTTTTTCATGTATATTATTCATGAAAAAAAACACAAAGAAAAACACGCTAGTATTTTTCGTCGAATTATTTCGGCTTGAAAAACATTAATTTTAAAACTCTTTTGATCAATTAGCTTATAAAGGAGTTGTTTCTGAAGCATTTTAAAAACCCCTAGTACGTGTTGCATACGCGATAAAACACTCCAACTCGTTTTTTAAAATGTACCTAAACAGTGACTAACGCCTTATCCGAAAAACAATTACTTTTTTCTACCTAGCGCAGTAAACATGTTTTAGAACAATTACGTTTCATAAAATCATCCACGCGATCGAAACCCAAAGTCGGTGATTTTTATCTGGTATTCCATTTCAAATTTCCAAATTATTTGGTCGCTCTCAGAGCTCATTTGTCAATAACACCGACTGATTTAACAACGCGCGATTTGGAGCAAATTTATACGTTTTGAAGGAAACATAGTTCACAAAACAGAGTTAAATAGCAAATGAGAATATTTGTTCTAGCATTTTTAAAACGATAGATAACAGTAAATTTCAACTTCTCTTGATAATTGTTTCGACACATGTCAAGTGCCGAGACAAGGCTACCTGCCTGACTAAAGATGCGTTCACATCAGCAGACTTGGACTTGAGATTAGGGCTAGATGTGGAACAAAATTAACTGATCTAGTTACGTTCACATTACCGGTTTCGAATTCCACTAAAAGCTCTATGTCGAGAAATGCGGTCGACAGCTGATCAGTTCTTTCTCACACCACCTTAAACGGGTGGATCAAAATTCATTACATATCCAGTCCGAGTCCGCTAATTTTTGGCAAGTAAATACGAAGCCATAAACGTCCGTCTTTCATAATGGCCATCATTTTAAATATTCATTTATGTGCATTTAATAATTTAAATTTCTAGCCTCGTTAGGAAGCTAATTGATTAGGAAGAAATTAATTAAGCAAACATATTAAATATCTCAATCATAATTTTTCACAGTTTTTAGAAATATATTGAGCTGCAGTATTAGTATTTTGATGTTCAAACTGTAAACTTTAAAATACTTGAAAGTACCATCTATTAACAGGCTAAGATACATTTTACCATAACCAAGATCAAAAATTCCTGCTCTAATGTTGTATGTTATTACACAGGCAGTCAGTGCAAACGACTTGTCTCATAATAATTTATTCATATTGAACTGATATTACAAAACTAACATGCAGTTAAATATAAAATGCCAGGCATAGTGTAATATCAGTTTAATATAGTTATATAAATTAAGTCATTTGCACGGGCTGCCTGTGATTATTTATCTCAATGGAGAAAAAATTTGTTTTTACAACAACTTCCAAACTGATTCCAAATTTCCAATTGTCTCCTTTTTTAACTTTCTTTACATTTTGTCAACAGTGCATAGCAACCAGTGTTGTACGTATAGCACATTTCCAACATGTACAACAATAAATAGCAAGAACTTTTAACCTTCATTACACAACCAATAACCAGCAATCTTCTCCAAATATTGCAACATCTATAATACAAAATATTTGGAGCAATTATGCTGCCATTAGTCACTTTACTTGAATTACTCTTCCTACTTGGTTCATCAGTGGTTAACATTTTTATTATAAGTGATAATGTACCATGATATGAAGACACTGGGGATTAATTATTGCAGAAAGGCAAAATAGGGTTTGTAGAAATATGCTAAGGCTCAAAGGCTCAAAGCTTGTCGGAATAAACTATAATCTTCGTCAGAGAACGTCTCCAATCATTAAGGTAAGTGAAGTTTAAAAATCGAAAGGACATCATGTATCATTGATGTTAACTTATATTCAACTCTATATATTTGTTTTTCGTTTACTCTAACATTCTTAAGCCGAGTTCAGGACTCAAAACGTTGGAATTTTTTATCATAAATTCGGTATTCCACCAACCTTAACTTTTTGTGCTGTTTTGGTAATTGGTAAGGTTTGTACAGTATGTACAAAATAAGCTTCAGAGTGAAAGGGGAGGTCTTTTGCTCGCAAGGACGGCGAGGCAAGTTGGAAATGACACCATAATAACTGCGCACGAAGACCAAGGTCAACTTTTTGCCGTCGTCGTCCTTCCGCCGTCCTTATGCGTAAAGGTCTGTTCACACTGGACGCGAAACCGTAACGCGACGCGATTTTTGTGATTTCGGAAGCGAATAAATTCGTCCCTGATGAAAAGCTTGATAAAATAACAATGACAGGATAACTTGCTGATTCTACTGCATACAAAACCTCCAAATGTTCATTTCTAGGTAATTTTAATTGCTTTTAAAAACTGGAAAGTCGCTTCGCGTTACGGTTTCGCGTCCAGTGTGAATAGACCTTAAAGCCCCAAACACACCGAGCGCGATGCGGCAAAGCAACGCGATTTTTCAGTTTTCAGAAACACATAAAAGTGTCCCCGATGTAAACCTTATTAAAATTTGACAAGGATATTATTTAGTGTTATATTCGGGCAGCATCGCGTTGAAAATTTCATCAAAGGAACGATTTTATCCCCTTCTGAAAACTGAAAAATCGCGCTCGGTGCATTTGGGCTGTAAGGCTTCTATTGGTGCTTTATCACTAAAATACTAATTGCGGCTTCTGCGGTGTGTCGAGTAACTTAAAAATGTACTTTATGAATTTACTCAATGCTTTAAATTCATATTCCTAAGGGAGTTTGTGTCTGCGGCGACTTGCATTCTCTTTGATTAAGGCTTTAGGATTATATTTCATCAGAGCCCGCGATCGCCGAATAAATTCAGGGGTTCGCTAAACTGCACTTGACACCAGTTCTCTAATTTTTTTCCCTTTTAATTGAGTACGAGTATAATATATGGATATACCATTCTTTATCTGATATGTAAATGAGACAATTTGTGACGCCGTTTCGTTGGTACAGTATTTGGTCCAACGGAAAATATATGGTGTTGTTATTTAAGGATATCAATTCAAACTCTCTGCATACTGTATAAATACATTCAATTGGCAACGTTGATAAAACTGATCAATTTCACGTTGAAATCTTGTTGTCATGGGCTCATATTTGTTCCCAGATCCCTTTCTCCTGGACACAAAATTACAGGACGGTATGCTTGTTCTGACAGGATAAAACAGGATACATGTATTAGGCCCCGTTTTCGTGAGATTGGCACGAGATCAGACCACAATAAGAATGGAAGTTGTTGAAAGGGTTTCCCAACAGTTGCGGTTTTTCTACAAGTTGTTCAATACTGGAAACGCAGCACTCTACTTTTATGTCACAGTCCAAGACTAGTTCACTGTAAATATATTAAAGCAGATCAGCCAATCGTAGCCAGCTTTGACCAGTTCGCTGACTCAAATTGCCTAATTAAAACTGGACAATCAAGTGGAGTTTCGACTAGTTTTCACATAAAACCGTGGTAGTTTTCACACAAGTGGAGTGCACTCCAAGATAGCCACTGTTTGAGCGACTTTTGTGACCAAATTTGAAGCATGAAAACAAAGGGTAACTTTGGAAAATAACAGGAAAAAAAAAAAAAAATCCAGTGACATTTTTAAGGGGGACGTTCAAGAGTAAGATTTTAGGAATTAATATTTATTATTTTGCATATATTTTATCAACATTTGACTACCTTAGTTTCCAGAAATTAGTTGAACTACCAGTAGTCTGGATGCACCCTTGCCCCTTGATTGGTTATTACTCTACAGGTACATCATTCACTTACTTGCTTTCTGATCCCATGCTCCTTTAAAATAACCTGAAACAAAAACGAATTTGTGGCAATGCCAAGGAATGCCAACCAAGGTTGTAGTACTTATCATTTACAAAGTAAAATTTTTAATATATTTTACGTTGACTGCTTACAAAGGCAAGAAAAAATTGTTGTTTGCGACAAGAGAAAGTTTTTTACCATTCTCATTTCAGCATAGAAGTTAAAACTGAGTTTAAAACATGCAAAGTCTGACAAACCACTAACTGCGAATGTGGCTAATGTACAACAGAAATGGATTTTTTTTAGGCTTTGATATGAAAAGTAAAAAGAACAACATTAATTTTGAATATTGACAGATGGCTGAAATACCATAAATGCTCAAATTAGCACCCGGAAAGCTTATTTCATTTTTTGACCCTTGGGGTGCTGCTTATTTCAAGGGGGTACTTATTTCATTCACCAGATTTGGTCTTGGTATGGATGCTGGGTACTTTCTTTATTTACTAGGATAGCTATGGGTCTAGGATGGCTATGGCTCTATTTACAGGATAGCTACAGTATTTGAAGGTGGGTGCTAATTTGAGCATTTATAGCAGGTTTTTTAGCAGTGGTAGGCCAAGATTGTAACACTGTATTTTCACAGTGATTACCTGCATAAAGTATTACCCACACTCACCAAATTTGGTGCCCAAACTGTAAGACTCTGCCAACAGATTACCCACACTAATATCTCATCCCCAGGGCTTACGCTCATTCTGTACACATGGACATCTTCCCAAAAGGTAAACACATCTTTCAATTTTAACTGACAGCTACAATACTTACTGGACAAGGCACTCACTTTTTCTTCTAATTTGGATGCTCTTAAAAGAGTCTCTTTTGATTCTTGAAGGGTTCTTTATGATTTTTACATATCTTGATCTAAAAGAACATTTTCAAAATCTTCATCTTTGACATTGACATCGACTTTGCCATCTTATTAACAAGTATACAAAAGTGTTTCCATAAGAACTATACAAACTAAGATTGACAATGTTCTGAGAACAGTACAGCCAAATCAGATTGATTAATTCAACAAAATGCAGTAAAACAAAAGCCCCTGGATGAAAGCTTAACTACATGTAAATTCGTAGTTTCGTAGTAGCACAATAGCAGTCAGACATTTCAACTAAACGACAAATTTTTTAATGGTAAACATGTTTTGGCATACTTAATAAGTATGTGCCATAAGTTATGCCATCTTCAGTACAGTGGAAGAGATCTAGTTATTATTTACAAATGAATATATAGTCATTACATGTCATGTGATATTATAATGCCATATGTCGTTTATATGAAATGTCTGACTACATGTGAATTACCATTAATGCATGATGCCACGATAAATGTGATAACACAATGGCAAATTTACAAGATCACATACACAAACTGCTTTTAAATTTTTGGCATGGAAAAAAACCACCATTACATTACCTGCACTATACTATTACCCACAGGAGCTTCAAAAGAACAAAAATCAACAGATAACCCATGGGATAATTACTCAGAAAATATGGTACTTTAACCCTTGAATTTTTTTCCTTTAGTTCTTTGTTCTATCTTAGTTTTTTCGTCTGTTCTCTTTTTGTTCTTTTGTTCTACATGGGATCATATAAAACCCCATTTGTCATAATAGGGTCAATACTATAAATACATCATTGAAATAGCTTAACATTGTTTAATAGTTTGTTTTCCTTACATGAGTTGAGAAAAGTTACTGGTCATATGGATATACCTCTAGCAATACTGGGAGTGAGTTACTCAGCAGAATGATCAGCTGCACGTAACTTAAGAATTTACTTTACTGAATCATATATAGAACGACTTGTGCACTATCGCATTAGCAACAACATTCCTAAGACATTCCTTTCAATAAAACATGATTGAAATATAGGTATGCATGCATAAAAGTTGCTGTTTTTGTTTGCCTGTAATTTTGACCTTAGCAAACTTTTAGAAGTACTCTCTAAAGATGACCCTGGTTCATTTGCCAAAAGCTCAGAATATTTCAACAAAACATGGTGTCAAACTACAAAAATCTTTCTGTTTAAGAAAAACAACAACTATGTAAAACTTCAAAGAACACAGTAGTGAGCTATCACATGCCATACAATATTGGTTCATGATGTTTCTTTAATGCAAATTCAGTTTTACTTGACTTGTCAATCTGACATTACCAGTATGTACGTCAGTTATAAACCTGGGTCATATTGTTCAAAAGGTAATTAGTTTAACATTTCAAATAAACGACAAATTTTTTAATAGTATACATGTTTTATTTGAAATGTCTAATTAGTTTAAACCAAGATTAGTGAAAACTACTGCTAAATAATGTAGGAAAGGACATTCAAAGTTTCTGTTCATACATCATATATAAATATTGGAAGGTTTTATCCATAAATTTTCCACTAAAGCTATGAAACAGAACATGGCCAATGAAAGTGCTGATTAAATCATGATTCAATTCCTGCCAGGGCCTCCTGACACTTTTTTGAATTCATAAACTTGATAAGCATATACACTTAAACATGGAACAAGAGCATATAAGAGAGACCCCTTTAAAACCTTAAACCAAAGTTTTACTTTCTTCAATTATCTGCCAAAGGTCAATTTAAAGCCTGAAGAATTAACTTTGATTTGATTTGTTCTAGTTTACCACAATCCATAGGACCAGGTGCAAATGAATTTGGCATCAAGAACTAACCAATAACATTTTTGCTGTATTTTGTATGTCAAATGACTGAGCTACTCAGTCTCTACACTGTACTTGTGCACTCGCACCGTGTTTATAAATTTTCAATCAGTAAGCTACACATGTACCACTTGTCATACAATACTGGCTGATAACGGTCAGAGTGAAACCTGTCCGCAAAGAGTGATCTTTCTGGAATTACTTTCAGTCAGGAGACCTGTACCAATTCCTGGAAATCATCTACAAAATTACTCTGCACTGCAATTTGTAGCATGATGCCAATTCAAAACGAGTGGTTTGGAGAAAGTCAA
>JBAHVQ010232878.1:0-10111 GCA_036872915.1 Nanipora kamurai
TCAGTTGGTAGAGCGTCGGACTAGATCACCGAAGGTCGTTGGGTTCGATTCCCACCGCAGTCAGGTAGATTTTTCTACTTGAGCATTTGGGTTTACAAAACTCGGAGTAGCATTAACTTCCAACGTTTCAATTTCACTCGAGTTCAAAATACACCTAAATATTAGATATGAAAATGTTGTTTCCACAAATTATTATCAACTTCCGAATATTTGAATTTTTAATATCTTTATAGATGTAAACATTTTTAATAATCATTAACACTTTTTTAATAATTTCACAATATTACAATGTACGTAATAATAAAGAGAAAAGTAAAATAAGATTGCATAGAATAGTTAATTAAATTGCACATTATGAACAATTGATCGATTATATGGGCGGCAGCCAAAGTATTATGAAGCTTTCCAGTTGGCTGCCAGAGCGGTAGAAAGTAATTAATAGTATACTGAGATCATTAAGTAATCATAGATTGCCGCTAAAAAGTTAAAGTTGCGTATAAGAAACGAAAGAGGATACAACAGATTTTGGAGAGGAAGATTATTTCGATTAAGACTCGTGATTCATAAGGCAAATTTTGCATAGTTTTTTGAAGGATTAATGAGGCGAATCGTTCAAATGGCAAGCGATAGTTTCCCGTAAGTTTGAAGAAAAGTATTTGAGAATAAGTATATCACAATTTGTTTTAACTTTGGTGTACTACATGTAAATTTTTTATTGGTTAAATATCGTGTATTATAAGAATGTATACTTGTTATTGGGGTAATATAATCTGCAAATACAGAAGGAATATTTGTTGGGTTAGTCTTTATCTTATGACTAAATATCCAGCTTTTTGATATTTTCGATTTTTAGAACCCCAAATAATTTGTAATAAGCATCCAGATTCTCTCTTTTGTTAACAAAAAAAAATACATCTAATACATTTATTTTGTCTAATCGAAAGTTTTTCTAACTTAGTTTTATATGTATTAACCCAGCTGGTGATGCCATAGTTTAAATAAGGAGAGATAATAAGAATATTTCGTGCTTGCATTAATAATTTCAATGCATGGAAACCATCATCAGCTCTAGTATTATACTTTATTGCTTTTAGATATTTATTAGCCTCCCTTCATTCTTATTGCTTCTTAGTGATTTCCCACAGCTAATCGAGGTTCTCAATATCAGTTTCAGGAAAAGCCATCTTCATGAAGATAAAGAATTTCAGTTGAGTTCATGAATACCTATAGGTAGGTGAACCAGCATTCATTTCTTGACTTTTTACGACACACGTAAGAATGTCTGCGAATTTGTCGCTTACGAAGTTCAGACAGATTCATTGTCATTATCGAGTTTACCACAAGTGATTATTTGGACTGTAAATGATACGACAGCACAATCCTTGTCAATACCAGAAAATGGAACATTCTCGAGATTCGATTGTAGCAGTCAAAGAAAAAACGGGTGAGGGCTGCACTATACGTATAAACAACTATCATCGACGAAAACCACATGGAACATGGTCAAAGATCCGAGAACGCTGTACCCGGTGAGTTATATGGTTCAGACGGTGAGTGAACATTATAAATATGAACTATAACATAAAAGCAGAGTGCTGCGTAGCCAGTCTTAAAGGACTTGTAGAAAACCTAAAGGTTTGGGTAACTGCCGAACTTAGGAGCAGAAAAACTGATCTTTTCGGTCTCCGCTCGAAACGTCAGTTTTTCTGTACCTAAGTTCTGGCAGATTTGCAACCATTTTGGTTTTCTAATCACGAACTAGTTCGTTAGGGTAACAGACATGTTATTTTTTGCGACAATTATGACATAGCAAAAACGTTTCCACGGTCAAAGAGTCATCAGAAGATTATAGGTTTGATCCTATTGAGATGACGTAATTACGTTTGAAAAACTTTAAACAACTCACAGAAACTGCGGAAAGCCCTCTACCTCCAGGAGGGCCTGGCGGTCCCTTAAAGAAAAAAAAAATGACGTTACATGTGGTTGTCACACTGAATATGAAGTGCACCATAGGTCCGAAATGTGCCTACCCCACAAAATTTAAAAATTAACAGTAACTTTAGATAAAGTGCAGCGACTGGAACAAATCCACTGAAAGCGCGTTTAAGCTCGTGATTCTGTGTCTTACAAATGTCATCATGTGTATGTAATAACCGCCAGGCAGTCTCAACGCACCAAGATTTCTGCATATGACTTCTCTAACTCGTCCTTAACCTTTTCCTGACCGAGGACTTTTCCTTCGACGAGTAAAATCGTCTGGCGTTACCCACAGTAAAATACTAAAGTCTCCCGAGGTCGATGAGGACCACTACGGTCAGGAAGGAGTTAAGGTTCTTGTGAGTTTAATGCATACATCAGGATGAAAATCGCGTGGCACAAAATCGCACATGCAAACACGTCTTTGAATTTCGAAGTCTTGTAAAATAATAATCAGAATGTAAACCTTCGAGAGACGTATAACTTTTACATGTTGTCGCCAATACATTATCTTATATAAATTTTCGTTCGTTGACGAAGTATTCGTCATGTTGTGTAAGATAACTTGAAATGATAACCACGTCTAAATCAAATTTTTTTCAAGGGAGATTTTTTAGGAGTTCTAAAGACAAAATTTGCACGAGACAGACTGAAGATATAAGCGGTGATTCCATTTTGGTGAGCAGCGATTTGGTAACCATGCCGTAAGTATCTTGCTAATCGATTGTCTTCGAGTAAAAATTTTGCTACCTTGCTTCGACAAAGTTTATTATTTTGTATAAAAGGTGGCTTCCCAGGGCAAATGTAAGGGATTGGTAATCAAAATAAATTTGATACGCATGCGTAGACAGTGATCACGTCAGGCTGTTTTTCTATCACATCAGTACCGTTTACGTCTGTGCAAATATTAAAATTTTGGATGTTCGATTTGGAGAGTTTTTCAAACTTCGTGAATAAACGTAACAGAGTAATTGTGCACGTTCAATGTCCACAATTTTTCATTTGAAAGAATTTTTTAAAATCCACCAACTTAATTGCAAAAAATCTGTCAGGACAACCGGGTTACCAAGAACCACATTGAATGGCAATAGTTAAATGTTATTAACCTTGTTTAATTATTTATTGAGTTTTATTATTGAATTATGAATATTAATTATTGAAATTAGTATATTCATAGAATTTGCAGGGTTTTTCCAAATAACAACGAATGCTACAATCAAGGCCAAAAATACTAGGACAACACTTAAAAGAAATACGCTTTTCTCACCCCCCTTCAAAGTTGTAAGTTTTCCGTCAATTTTGCCTTCCCTGACACAATCTAATATGACATTGTCTAATGACGACACATTGTTGGTGGGGGAAGGGGAAGGAGCGGTAGTCCCTTCTTTGTCTTAGTGTCACTGTCTCAGTCATTTTCGGTCACGATTGTAGGCTTAAGTCATTCTCATTTCAAATATTAGCCTTAATTTACTTAACTTACACTTTGATTTGGCGAAAGCTTGTACTTAAAGCCAAAACTGCCATTCATTGCTTCGATTTGAGGAAGCAATGATGATGATGTAGCTCCATACATCAACTGACTCTCTTTAGATCCCATTCGGCGAATTTTGGAATATGATTTGTTTTTTTTTAAATTTGGAAATTTTTTTGTAAGAGTCTATCATCCGCCTGCATTTAAGAGTGCAACGAATCAAATCCAAGACTTACTCGTTTTCCTGCAACGCCCTATAAAAACGATATACAAAAAATATTATTTAATTAATCTTATCAATAATACGCTGAATACGAAATATAACACTGATATTATTAACTTACTTTCTTTCCACGATCTCCCTACAAAACAAAACATCAAACGCATGTTAATTGATAGATGAAGATCTAAAGAATGACACACAAGAACTCAGATTTTTAGATGCAATTATGGTTTGTTTGTATGTTCGTTCAAAAAGTTGGCAATTCATGCACCGGCGATAAATGTGATGGTACCATTATTGCTTTAGATACATTTTATTTTGTTGTACAAAACTATGATAAGGGCATGGCTGTTATTTGACATGATCAAAATAATGAGTTGGGTGCTGCAATAATTTTCTGACGTTAGAAACATTCGCTGGATATAAAAATATAGGCTTTCGCACAACAATTTACACTTAAAAAAGAAAAAAATGCTCTTTAAATCTTCTCGGTCCAACACCCAAATATGCGATCTCAGAGTACGATTTCAACAGTTGCAGTTTTCACATAAAATTGGGATTTCTGGACTCTACGCCAAAAAGTAGCACAGAAAAGTGCTTTTTTGCGAACGTTACTAGTCACTAAACCAACAGTTTAGAAGATTTTTTGGCTCATTGACAATAGTTGTAAATTCCAAATATTACTTAAAATATACCCCATTAACCAAGCTGGCATTTCCATGATATAGGCACTATTCGCAGCCAGTCTCAGTCCGTTGAGCACTGGACCAGTCTTCCTAGGCCGGGAGTTCGATCCCCCCACTGAAAGCCATAATGTTGCATATTATTTTTTTTTCTTCCAGTCTCTGTTGGGTTATCCAGTGGGCATTGTCCCTTATACATTCAGAAAAGAAATAAAATTATCTTCTAGCCTTTCAGTATGAAAAAGTTATGACTTACCTCAGGGCCAATAGGGCCTTTTACGGCTGGACCCTAATGTACAAAAACGGTAAAAAATTCGTTTTATTTACCATTGAATGAGTGAAATCAAATTACAATTGGAAGTACGAGAAAATCAATAATATGATGGTTGAACGGAACAAGAAATAGTAAATAATAAACAGCAGTTTCAATAAACAGCCTCAATAATCGGATAAATGTTTATATCTTACAGGTGGACCGCGGGCGCCAACAGCACCGGGTGGACCAATAATTCCATTATCTCCCTAAATGAGCAATCACAAAAAAAATCCATAGTCTATATTCTACTAAGCAACAATATCACTTGCTAGATAAACTAGACTCTAAATAAGAGATATTAATACTAGTTAAGTGCAGAATTTTGTCTAAGTACTTGGACCAACAAGGCTTATACAATGATAAACAAGAAAATCTTAATAAGTAAAACGCTATAGGAAAAAATGAACTGATCGATTTTATGAATTGTCGAACTATTGATGAGGTTTTCGCAACTTCTATTACCTATCACAAAAAGAAATCTTAATGTTGTAAAACTAGTCATTAACTTTACTAAAAAGAGTGCCGAGGAATTATACTGAAATATTTCAAACGAAAATGAAAATGTAAAAGCAAAATTAGCAAAAAAACTAAACAACAAAAACTGACACGTGGTTTATTCGTATACACGTATTCTTGGATGTACTGCAACCAATGAATTGCGACAAAAGGGTGGCGACCTGGCGTGTCAATTTGCTGTTTCGCGAACCTTCCCGACCACCAAATAAAATTAAGCGCAGCAAGGTGCAAAGTACGAACTTATTTATGTTGCTTGAGCAAGAATATGTTAGGACGGCGAAGTAAATAATTTTAGGAAGAACAAAGTATTGTGCATTGATTAACGGTGCAAACTTTATAAGTATGTATTAACAAAACTGGCAATTATATAGCCACGATAAACATTACTGGCCCGAAGATACAAGTGATTGCAACTTCCACAATATTCCGTCACTGCAGAATAATTTACCAAAGAAAAAATCATGACCAGTGACGTAGGCTGGATTTTAAAGGATGAACCTAAGGTAAGAATAATGTGGAACGAGAGTTTCGTTCTCAGAAACTTTTTCAAATAGATAACATCTGTCAAAGACGTAGGAAGCGGGAGGGCTAAGGGGCTGCAACCCCCTGAATATTTTATCTTGCTGATATTAGCCCCCCAATATTTTGCCCCACGTGGTTTGAGATTAAATGAAAAATAGATCTTTGGCCTAAAAAGTTTAAAAGGCCTTTCTAAATACCATGGCACCGAGGCGCAAGGGATGAGAACCCAACCTCGTACCCAGTGCTTTTTCTACGCTCCCCTCCACAAGAACCATGCTATTTGACCATTTTTCTGACTAATAGCACGCCTAGACACCCTAAAGTAGCCTCCCAAAGTTGCGCTGCTTCCTACACCAATGACATCGGCTAAGGGTCAAATCTTTGAGGGGAACTTAAAAGTTAAACTGTGTCTCCGTTTAGATGATTTAACCTTATTACTTATGTCAAAGGTAGCACAGCAATTCATTGTGTGCGTGTCTTCAAATACAGTCTTGTATCCTTTGCAACATACATTGTACAGGATCTGCACATGACAAGGTAGGGGCTGTGAATATCCGAAGTAGATTTCCGTCTAACACGCACGTATTTCGTTTTCGGAATTTAATCCTGTAAGACGTTTATCAATCTAGGCCGTGTAACTACAGCACTACCCGAAGGTATAGAGTATACAAGTGCGCTATATAATTGATTTCTTCCGTCCCTTGCGCAGTTTTATTGACAATTATGAACCATAAAATGTCTGTTGAAAATGCATGGGAAATATCCGTGGCTCCTCCTCTGGCCCTGTCACTGATAATAAGGAATAATATATCTAAGCATAAAGACCTTCAGTTGACCAGGCAAACCAATCTTTCCTTTGGCTCCTTTTGTTCCCTGTAACAAAATATTTCGTGTTGGTGTTATCATGATTTCAATTTTAATCATATTTCGTTTTTGTACATGGTGTTCCATAATACGTTTTACGTCACATCATAGTTGCCATTTGGTGTTCCTTAACCCTTAGCTAACCGGAGCTTTTTTGGTTTCTCACAGCCCAGGGACGCTGTTGCGTCCCCTTTAGTTTAATGTTTAAGGTACTGAAACTTAGCACCCTTATCAACTATAACCAATTCTCCCTAATATAGGTGTTTCGGTGCGCTTACTGTTTGTGACGTCGTTATGACTTCATATAATGTATTTTTAAACTTGATAACCATATGGTTTGATCAACGACGACCTTTATCATGAAAAAGTTAAAACAAGTCTAGTTATATGTCTGATCTCATGGGCTTTAATAAAATAATGTAGTAACGAATTAAAAGAACAAGATGACGACGTAATGCCATCACACTATTCACTGTTCCGTTTTTAAAACCACTAGCGTTTAGCAAACTTTATAAAAAATCGAAAATTTTTTGAAAACCCTCAAAGAACGTCCAAAAGAACGCTTTATTGGTTTAATTGTGTTTTGTCATATGATCCCATGCATTTTATGACGTCATGGAGGCAATAAGAAGCAGTTGCTATGCAACAAGAAAGAGTAAGAAAACTAACGCTCTGAGATCGTATATACATTTTCCCGCAAACTCACCGAGTGTCTGCTCGAAGTTATGACCCAAAACCACTTGGTGGCGCCCATCAGGCCGTACACCACTAACAATGCCGCCATACCCTTTCTTATCGGAATCTCAGGGCATTGAGTGAAAACACTTCATTGATAGCAACAGCCGGCCGTAAATAAATACCATACAGGCACGGGGCTAAGTAAATGACCGCGACACTTATATAAACTACTAATATCAGTTTCAGACCTAAAAATTCTACAGCTAACTTTACATGAACCATTTTTATCAAATTCATTTTCCATTAATATCAACAACCATCGAAATTAGGAAATTTTTTGCTGATCAAACTGTGGAACGCCATGGACTCAGAAAAACTCAGAGTTCCAGACGGGACCAAACCTTCTGAATGCTAGCAAGGCGCTCTAACCATTGAACCACTAGAACTCAGATGGCAGAGCAAGGTCACTTTCGATATTTAAACCTGGGACGGGCCAGTGTGCTGGACTGCAAGCCGTTCTGCACTGTAAGCGGGTTCTAGTCCTGCCTGGAACTATTAACATCTAACTGCAGATTTGCCGACATCTAACGGCTTGCAGTCCAGCAAGTCATTGCCGACTGGCTCGTCCCAGGCTTAAATACCGAAAGCGTCCTTGCTCTGCCGTCGGAGCTCTAGTGGCTCAATGGTTTGAGCGTCTGGCTAGCATTCAGAAGGTTGCGGGTTCGAGTCCCGTCTGGAACTCAGAGTATTTCTGAGTCCATGGCGTTCCACAGTTTGATCAGCAAAAATTTGCTAGAACTTTAATAGTATCAAACTGCAACTCAAAATTCAAAACCATCGAACTGCAGTAAATGTAACGCGGAATGATTTTTCACAACGATTTTTCACACATGCAATATGTGAACGCAAAATTATCTGATGAACAGGATGTTACTCGCATTATTTTGAACGCAACATTTGTTGCCTTTTACATCGTCGCTGAAAATCGTCCCTGGCAAAATCACATCACCACTTCTGGTCTTCAAAAAAGGTAAGTTACATACTTCTTCAGGATATTAATATATTTCTATTTTTCAATTAAGTTCCGTACCCGCAACCACGTTTTCCTTTGACAAGTTCCTTGGTAACTTTACTTGAACCGGCTTTTCTGTCACAAATTACTAGACAGGGGAGACTGAGTCCAGGCTTGATGTGATAAGCATTCTGGGATATTTTGGGTGGACAAATCTTCAAAATAAAGTCCATGCTGGTGTCGCA
Source organism: Nanipora kamurai (assembly GCA_036872915.1). NCBI lineage: Eukaryota > Metazoa > Cnidaria > Anthozoa > Scleralcyonacea > Helioporidae > Nanipora > Nanipora kamurai. The sequence goes on from JBAHVQ010232878.1 coordinate 8,508, forward strand.
TTCTGAGTGAAGGTGATTGTTTCCAGCGTTTAAAATGCCTGAGAATGTTACTTGCTTCGTATCCTGTTTCCATAAGATAGGATACAGTTTTACTCGTGAAACTAACCTCTCGATAAGGTCCGGTTTTCTGTCAATGGTTTTCCCCCCTAAATAACAGTCCCCATTCTGAGCTGTCCATTCTTCCAGACTGACTTCTTGATGCTTTACTCCCTGTACATCGTCGTCTCGAAAAACTTTTCTCGAGCTTAACTAGTATTTTCGTACTGAAGTTGCCATCTTTCTCCGCGTCTACGGAAATGATACCAGAAACCCTTGCAAAGCAGCATTTGTACTCACTACCCGATGTTTCTGGAGTCGTCAATATTCTTTGCTCGTGGATGAGCTCGGAATAGAAAATGAATATATGTCATAACAAACTTTTTGGCTTTTTGTACTCATAGCAGCCAAGTTGACAGTCGAGACTTTTTCTCTCAAAAGCCGAAGAAGTTCAGTATGTTTCATTTATTATATGGCTTGCTTTGCGAGCGGTAAGTACATCTGTATTTGGGCAATGTTATAAAAATCATAGTGAAAAGAAAACTACAGTTAAACTTCAAAGATTCTCTCAAACATCTACTTCAGAATGTATTCGTTTGAGAAGCCATGTAAAGAACTCGTTTTTCGTGTTTCATCAGGAGATCCAAACACTCGGAAACAATACAAACACTCGTCCTTCAACCTCGTGTTTTCATTATGCTTCCTCGTGTTCGGATACCCTGACGAAACACCCAGTCTTTATCGGCAATAGACTAATGCTTTCTAAAACAAAAAAGCTTTAAAAATGAAGGAAATGTAAGCAATAAGATACTCTTTTGGAGCTAAAATGAATTTCGGAAACGATTTAAGATACGAACTCGGCGATATTGACTCTTTAGATGAAGGTTGTCGGCTTGAATTTCTAAACATTCAAGCTTTTGATATGTTTCCGAAAAAGACGTTAATAGACCGCTCGCGAAGCAAGCCACTGAAAGACCGCGGGCAGTATAATTTTCTAGTGAGGACCTCTCGCTCGGTCATTAAGTTTTTATTTATTCCTTTCCATTCCATTCCTATTTCATATGTAGTCTGATCACACAACTTCCATGCTTCTGAAGCTTGAAATAATTTTATCGGTACATATTGAAATAAACGATATTTTAGGTCGAATGGCAAAGATGGACTGGTGCTCGTTCGCAAAATACGGCGAATCGTGTTTACTACGTGATTCCTAGATTTCTAAACCTTTGAAAGATGTCTACCATGACGGTCTAGTCCTGTTTAACTTACCTTTACGCCTTGAGTAGCATTTCCCGGCCTTCCCGTGTCACCTTTTTGGCCCTATATTCAGTGTTTTAGTAAGACAGTTTTGAGGTTATTAAATTCTATTTACTCCATTAGTGTGATATAATTATCACTTATTTACTGGGCCCGAGGGAAACAGTGTGTTTTGTGGCCCCGAGACCGAGGTCGAGGGGCCACAAAACCCACTGCTTTCCCGAGGGCCCAGTGAATAAGTGTTTTATTATATACCAATAGTCAAAGAAACAAAGTAAAGAATAAGTGAACGAAAAAACATGAAATATTTT
>JBAHVQ010232889.1:0-10108 GCA_036872915.1 Nanipora kamurai
ACCTTGAACGACTTTTTAATGATATCTTCTGGTAACTTCCTCCAAGCATCAAGCACCCATTCAATCATTTGTTGTCGGGCGGGGGGAGCTAAATTAAGAAGGGGGGCTTATTTTTTCTCTGCCTTCAAAAGAGGGGGGCTAAATACAGAAATTACGGTAGGTAATTTCTCAACCAATTCCAGTTTGCTTATTTTTACTGGTAGGAAACTCTCATGTGGCGAAACTCAGTTAATAGCTTTTACTTCAACTATCCGTTTCTTTAATTGTATTTTACTGTCAAGAATCTCTCTTCACATCGTCAGGGTCGGTTTTCTTTGGCTCAACCAAGAACAGAGAATACGTCGGGTCAAGTGGAATTCAATTTGCGGTCACGGCCTCAGAGGGGAAACGATTATTTCGCTAAGTACATTGTTTACCGGAAGCACATGGTAAGTGTGGTTTAGAAAATCGCCGAAAGATTTTCAGACAGTTATATTTGGATACATTCAGCACGACTAAACACCATACGACATTTTCTAATTTCTTGAATTTATCGGGCGCAGGTGAGATCTATCATAAGCTTAGATGTGATGTATCATACACGAGGAGTGTTTCATCAGGATATCCAAACACCGAGAAGTTTGTTGAAGGTGTTTGGATATCTGATGAAGCACGACTTTCGAGTGCATGATATTGCATCTCATGTCGGGAATTGCCCTTGATTGTTTTCCCAACACTTCACAAGTTTGGTTTATTTAATACTTTATTGTAATAGTTTCTCGATTCTCGCACCGGTTTTGTTTCTTGCTCTCCGTCTCTCCAGATAAAACCACTCCTTTCTCGCTAGACAACCACACGTTGCCACCTTGAATACAATTTCATTGGCTTAAATTTTAACCTATTAAATTACAGTTTCTGACACTCAAAAGAATCGATGTTTGAGGAGAAAATCGAGGTGAAAGTTGGCTTAATTTATGTAATTTCCTCCCCAGATATCAAAACAACGTCTCGGTGTTGTGCTCATTTGTGATTTGCCCTTTGTGTTTTTGCTCATGAATTATTAATGAATTTGAGATGAGACATTTCAAGACTGAAATTGTAATCACAGCTTGCGCACTCGGAATTCCCTAGAAACGATTTGAAGCCCAGCATGAGCCTGACTGGAAACAGCGTGCAGGAAAGTTGTACGAAACATGACCAGCTGTTTCAATATTCGATGGAATGTTCATCGCCCTTGCGAGCAAACTAATCACCAGACTAACCAGAGCCATTTATCTTCGAAAATCCTATACTCGAAACTAACTTCGTAGCGTGTTGAAAACATGTAGACTTCAAAATTTCAACGAAGTGCATGAGTTGTGATTACCAAATAAATGGTGGCAAAAGTGATTCTCTCTCGGAAAACTCTGCCACCAGTGAACGCACTCGCCGGATGCGATAACGGCTACGTCATATGATTCATATCACGACAATCTTTCTACGTTTGGGAAAGATAATATTAATTACCTTTGGGCTGTTCCTTGAACTAAACTAACATAATTATGTTAAATTTCAGTTAGAGTGTATTTTACGTCAGTGGTAAGATCTTGATCAAACGAGTCAGCACAGCTGACCGGGCTAGCACGGTTCATGCACATTAACTCTTCCTTAACTACTTAGCCGCATTTGCATTCAGGTGAGAGTTACGCACTCTGGAGACAACGGTCAGTTTTGTAAACGTGCTCAAACTGTTGCAAGAATAAAAGATGTCTTTCATAAGCTTCAGCACTTCGACAAAGGTTAATTCATCAGTTGGTCTTTATAAGAATAAGAAACGTCTTCGATGTAATAAATAGCAACGGGATCAATCGGCTGTTTTGAAGTGTAAAACACAAACATACACGAAGTTTGCGGTTAAGTAACACATGCAACGGTGAGCTGTTTCAAACTTTGATGCCGTTGAAAAGGGCTGGGTTGATAACCTTTGACACAAAAGATACCGACAAGTAACTATGCATCTTTAAATAAATATTCAACTCGCACAATTTTAAAGTATATATGGTACATATGTTACCTTCTTTTCTGGTTTTGGACAAATCCCTTTGAATTTATCGTCGCCCACAGACTTACACGTCAAGTCAGTGAATTGTCCTTTGACGTAAGATACGCAATCATCCTCGTCACTTAAAAACGAGCAGGACTGGCCAAGATTCTTGCACACTTGGCGTGCACCACTGTCCTCACCGTCTGCGTCTTCAAGACAAAGCGGCTTCGCTGATGAGCACATTTCCTTTCTCATGGCATCGGCACATCGCGCGGAATCTTTTGTAACGTCCATATGTTTCCCCGAGAGTTCTGTATCTTTAGTTAATTGCTCTATCGTTTTTACGAAGTTGAAATTATTTGTGCAGTATGATTCTTCTGCTATTGCTGGGCAAAGAGAACTCTTTTTTATTATGTGAGGTTCGTCTTTCTCGTTGTTTGCTTCACTTGAAGCAAAACATGTCAAAAATGAAAAAAGCATGACAGACATCAAGAAGTACGCCATCTTCTCTGGGGATGGTTACCGTTATTAAGTGATCTGTCGTTTATTTATAGATTATCTACAACTTACTAAGGACATTCTGATTGGCTCATTTGCACATGCTGTCCACGTGGCTAACTCACTTGTGACAATAGTAATTAAACTCTTTTCAGTGTCATTAACTATGCTTCAGCTATGTCAAGGTAATTGGGGATACTATACTTAATCCTACTATGGTGACAGTGAGAATAAAAGACAATACAAGAGGCGAGGAAGTTGGAATTCAAACTTGCGAACCTCGGTTCCGCGGTCTGGAACTGTACTGTACTAACTGATCTAACATGAATAGTTTGGTTTATGGACTGTGAGGCCTGTTTCAAACGTCGAACTTGTCATTTGTCAAGCTTAATTCAAGGTTGAAACAGTGAAGACGGCGTTCTTCTGATCAAACTATTTTATTTCGAGCTTTCAGTCACCAGACTGTGACCTTCGTCAGGAAGAAATGAAAGACAAATATATATATGTTTATAATGATGTTCTCCGGATTGTGGTTTTCTGGTGCAAGCTTATATATATATATGTATATGCATATCTGTGAATAATTATTGACAGAATTAGAAAGTCACGGTAACGGAAGTATGCATTGATTAATTGCGGCATTTCTTTGCTAAAATGGTGTATTCTCCTGGTAATGGCCTGGCGTTGTTGTCGGCATTTTCTCTGGTAGCGGTGTGCCATGATTCAAGTGATTTTCTGATGCGGTAATCTCCTTTGTCAATTATGCGGTGGTTTTCAAAGTCTATGATATGTCCGTGTTTCCAAGAATGATTTGCGATGTTAGAGCCTTGAGCATAGTTTTTAACATTCCTAATGTGTTCTTTCTTCCTAGTTTGAAAAGAGCGTCCAGTTTCCTCTATATATGTCCAAGACCAAAAACCATAGCCAGCTGATAATTTGAAGAAATATAAAACAAAACATATACCGAATAAAATCATCTTGTGAAATTCAAGATATGAGTAAAAAACAAGAGAGAATGTTGGGAGAGAGAATGGTAATATTTCGAATTTATTGCAAATTCATCATCAGACCAAGATCACTTGGTTATCAGAAATTATTGATGTGTATGAACAACTTTCTACAGGATCTTTTAAAAACTTAATCAACGATAAATATCGCTTGTACATTAAATATCGCAGGTAGAGAGCTAGTCACACCGTAACTGTCATCCGACTTTTTATACAATAACCATTACTACTTGTCTATGTTACTATGTGATTATTATTTATTTTGTATAGGGTATTTGTAGACTAGTTCCTTGTAATATCATACGGCCCTTTGAATATCAGGCAACTGAAAGGCTACCGTATTTAAAATAAATTTAAATAATAATAATAATAACAAACAACCAAAAAACCAGTTTCACCACGAAATACGATACGTAACATCAACTCAGAGAAGAAAGACTTCGCCGGTCATTACGCTTTGAATATTCAATGTGGGCGGACGAAGCGAAGTTAAATGTTTGGCTATCGAATCAGTAACCAAATTCAACTGAATTGATTGGATGATTTTAGAATACCCGTTCACTTTTGGATTTTAATTTACAGGAACAAGAGTCGAATCGGTGACGGGTCTAAAATGTTATTAACTCCTTCCTGTCCGTATAGGTCCTCATTGACCTATGGAGACTTCAGTATTTGACTCTGGTTAACGTCAGACAATTTTACTCGTCAAGGGGAAAGTCCTCGGACATGAAAGGGTTAAACACAGAGAGACAGGAGTAGAACACAAGTTTTTTTGGTCCGTTGCTTAATTGATCGCGAGGTTTTGCAGTGAATTTTTCGCAGCTTGACACTGTTTAACGTCCGTTAATAATCACATTCCATTCCTGTTCTCTTGTCTCACAGTTTTATGGTTTACCCCCGCCATATTCAAGAAATTCATGCTCCTTCTCAAGTGACGGAAAACCATAGGTGACCACTGACCGAAACAAACGAGTGCTCGCCGCCGGCGATTAAATTCGACGAGTTAAGTTCAACGTTTAAAGCAAACGTCGAGCTTAGTCGAACTTAATATGAATCAGGTGCGGCACATGGTAAGTTCGACAGTTGGAAAAACGTAAGATTTAGTTTAATCGTTTTAAGGTTATCTCCGTGCAATAATCAATCAAGCAATCAATTAACTCTTCCAGCGGTGACGGACAGACTCAAGGTTTTGTGCCCGGTTTTGGTTCTCTAAGCTGGCTAAGACTCATAATTCTAGGAGTTCAAATTTACAGTAGAACCTTAAATGAGAGACGTTCTGGGTAACCTACGGCTACAAGTGCTGTCGTTGGATTAAAGTTTTCAAATGCAACCGTCAACCAATCATAGCTCGCGCTTGTCACCCAGAACCCAGTCCAACCGTGGTTTCTGAAGGGGTCAATAGAACTGTCTGCTGTCTATAGGGGTATCTATTTTAGGTATAAAATGACAAAAAACTACCCCTATGTTCTTTATTATCTTTATGCATGGCTTAGAATAAAATGTCCAATGTATTTTTTTTATTGTAAAATATTTCATGCCCTTTCGTGAAATGTCAGTGGGTGCAGTGACTCTTCAAAAGTGGTTCCGTACCGGAAAATATATTTTGTTGTTTTATCATGCATGGCTCTGCTTCGTGTGTTCTGCTGGGCATTGATTTTTGATCCTACGATTATGGTAGTACCTGCCTGATCAAGGCAAGTGATAAAATATTCGCATAGTCAAAGGAAATGATTAAATGTTTCGTATAAGCAAGAATATTAAAGGAAGGGAAAGGAAAGCGCGGCGAAATAGGAGGTCAATGGGGCTACAGCTACCCAGTGAACACTATTTTCCATGCCTGAAATTATATTAATGACTGGCCAGAGAAATGCGAGGTCAAGATGGCCGCTCCCATGGAGGACAATTTTGTACGTCAGTTTCAACCCCCTACGCGGTCGTATCTACATCGGTCGTATGCGCGTAGTCTGCGTAGGGGACTGAAACTGACGAACAAAATTGCATTCTGTGATACGAGCGGCACTCTTGGCTTCACGTTTTCCGGGAAAACGACTGGGGATTAGCAATGAGTAAGGTTTATCCTTTTTAGATGTCTATATGTGTGAAATTAAAGTACGGAACAGGAGAGGTCAGCGTAATGCACCTTCTTATCCTATTTTTTGGAAGAATTAGCCCCTGTACAAAAAATATCTTGCACCGCTAATCTATTTTATCTATTTATCTGTTTATGTATTTATCTATTCATTCATTTATTTATTTGTTTGTTTATATACGTTAATAAAAATTAAATAATAAAAGTGTTTTCATGGGGCCGTGTAGTCTATGAGATTTTCTTCGACTTCAATTTTAAAAGTAAAACAAGTTACTTCACATCTAAATACAAGAGTTGTTTACAAGTTACAAGTGAAGTAAAATGTTGGGTAGTGTTTCGTCAATTCATGATTTTCAACCACACATTTGATTCATGTTATTTTTATTTGGGTAGTAGCATTTACAGTACATGTCACAGTTATTGTAGAAGTATTACGGCGATTACAACATATCAAAATATTCCAAACGTAATAGCAAGTCACAGCGTTTAGTTCTTTTTTTAAGATTTATGTATCATTACGTTAAAATACATAAATAAAATACAAAAGGCGAATAAAATGACTAAAAGAAGGAAAATATTCTTGATTAAAAAAAAAACAAAAATCTAAGCTCAGTTTTAAAAAAAGGGAGCTAACTTATGACATTGTTGTATTATGAAATGTCATTCACGATCCAACTTCAGTTTCTCTAAGTCACTATTTTTATGTCCGGGAAAACTTTTTTCACTTTTCTTTTGTCGGGAAAAAATTTTTCGTGAATCAAAAAAGCGAGAAGCCTTATCGTGGATTTTTTTAAACTTTGTAGAGAATACTCTGAGGATATAAGTACTACAGACAGAGCATGAAGAGCTTCTTTGCAAACATTAGATATGAAAAAGTCGTGCAGCATTAACTACAAACATTCAGCTATTTTATTTCCACTTCCTCTAACTTCCTGCATGCATGCGCACGAGGTATGTCTTTTGAATATCTAAGCTAACATACTTCCCTCACATTTACTAAGGTTTTAAGATCTTGAGCTCAGTTAAAAAAAGAAATGTTTCCCGTAAAAAGTCCGTTAAGAACAACTGAATTGTGTACAGTCACATTGGTCGTTTGCTATACTTGATTGTCTGCGATAAAGATCGATTACAACAACAGCTTCAGACAAAAAGAAACAATCGCAAGGATAAGTTGGACTTGAGCTGACAATATTTTTCCCAACGATCGTGGATTGTCATTCTCGACATTTTTGTCGTTACCTCTGCCATTTCCATGTACCTTAACGGTTTCGCTAATTAAATCGCAACTGCTAGTAACGAACTTTTTCACATCTTCTAACGCTTTTTTGAATAGGCTTGCTGGTGAGGTTACATTCTTTAGAGCTACCCCAATGCTATAAAAAATTATGGAAGAATAGAACGAGAAAATAAAAAAAAACTGAAGGGCACGGACGGTAATTAGAAAAAGCTCCCACAACTTGGAACTAGATGTTCAAGAAAACGCAAGTGTAGACACAATAATCATGGTAATAATTTTTCTTTAATTCAGGATTATTGTCAATCTAAATAATCATTAAAGTTTCCACCATCTTGGCGCAGCCCTTTACAATGGCCCTGGGTATGAGTTCTTTTCCTTATTTAAGGCAGCAGTAAGTTGACCTAACTCAGTAAAACACCCAGGGCTCTCAATGTTGACTTCTTAATACAACGTGTTAATCCCTTCTGTCATATCGTGGTTTGAACCAGGACGACATAAAGGGCTTTCTGACGACTGAGGAGGGACAATTATGCATTCTCTTTGTCTTGAAAGAAGAATTCATTTGTAACGGTAAGTTGTCCTCGACATTTCCTTCAAAAAAACCTTGCCATGTTATGATTTCACTTTACATTTCACTCCAATGAAGGGCCTTCGCTCAAACGTCAGTTAATCGTTAACGTTTTTTGGCAGTCAAAAACACTTTCACCGTTTCTGTCTCCGTCATGGCTTGGCAAACTCGCTAAAAGTGACGCCATACAGAACGGACAAGGGGATCTTTTTATGGTGCCAGTTATTTCAGTTTCAGGTCCCAGCTCAGTCATTTCGACGTTAGTTTAATGCACTGAACTCTATGTAGACTGGAATTCTGACTACAGTCAATGAGTACACCAGAAAAGATAAACCAAACATCGCCAATACGGAGGCATTTTTGGACGTTTCCCCCAGGCCTACACGGTTTAATTTCCCATGTTAATCAGGGTACAAGAAATGATTTTTTCATCGGAAACCTACCATTCCAATGTCATGTTGCAGTCCTTTTTCTTGTTTTTCATTATCACCTTGGTGGTATCGTTGTCCGAGCAGTAGATAGGTAAACAGACTAACTGCTTCACTGATTCCAAACAACTGGATGACAAGGGACCGCCTAGCCGAGCATTGAAATCCTCCAGAAAATCATATGACTTTTTCAGTGATATCGACTTCAACTCATAGAGAGGAATGTAGAAGGCAGGAACCTAAAAATGGGGTTTTACAATCAAACATTTAGTTTGATTTTGCATGAAACTACGTAAACGGAAACCTCATCCTTTCCAGTACGAACATGCAATGAAGTTCTTGTCACAAGAACATTTCCATCTCGCACGCTTCTTACCAGTTCCTTTCCTTCGTGACACGGTTTTCAATTCAGGGCGAAAGTAGTAAGTAGAAAAATAAGAAAAAAATATACTAGTCATTCAAAATAAAGGCAAAAAATAAGCCACGAATGTTACGTTTAGTTGAGTATTTTTGCGACATAATTTTCCGCTACTTAAGGTCGTTAACACGGGCGAGTTTTGGTGGCTTATGATTAACATCTTATGACACTCTATAGAGCATCGAGGAGGAGCTGGGCGAACCTTGAGCACATATCTTGCTTTCATAGACTGCCATGGGGTCGTTCCATACTAAAGAATGACAATGGTAGTTCACAAAATCGCACATTTAAACCGCGAGCTTATATTTTGGTTGCAAACGTTACGTTGGAAAATCTGATAACCTTTTATCTTCTATCGTTTTTGTGGCCAATCCAGCCCGCACTAGCACCCTGCCACTGATTTTAAGGTATTTGGTGATTGCTAAAATGCCTTGAGGCGGTGAATGCGCATACCTTTTTTGTTGGCCGTGGACAAACTCCCTTGAAATCTGTCCCAACAGATTTGCATGTCATATCGCTGAACCTCTTTGTTAAATACGCCTCACAATCCTTTGTGTAATCCTTGATATTTTGATTGACCACGAGAAGTGGACAGGTGCGGTAAATCCTGTCGCACTCACGCCGAACAGCTGTAACGTTATCTCGTTCAACTTTCTTCAGACATAACGGACTCTTTGGTGAGCAAATTGTTTCTTTCAAGGCTTTGCGACATTTGGAAACATCTTCCTCGATAGGGAGCCGTTCATCTTGGGTTTTATTTCCAGAGTTTTCAATGTCTGCGACGGCAACTTGGAAATCAAAGTCACCTTGACAGAACACCTCTTTCTGTGACACTGGACAAAGCGAGCTTTTGTTCACCGAGTAAAATTCATCCTCATCCAAGGAGTTCCGTTTTCCGAGAACACGCCCAGTTATTCCTTGAACAAACCATAAGGAGATAAAAAACCAAACGTGGTACGACGCCATGTCTTGCAGCTTTAATATTTTCTCCAACTGTGCACAAATAATTGCAGAAATCACCCTGGTGGTCACTTTCACGAGACTTTCAATAGATCGAATAATTTATGGAAATACTTTTGTTTATAATCATTTTGCTGCCAACAAGGTATTAACTGAAAATGTATTACATACACCCTTCGTAATAAAAGCAACTTTCCAAGTGTTGGTTGTTTTCCACCTTGTTGTCTTCTAACTTTCACAAGGCATGTTGTCGGGACGTTTCCAAATTTTGGGCTATTCCGCTCATTTAGCGACCACCCCGATAAGAGAACTATTAAGAGTTTTTCATTAAAGGGAGATTACAGTACGTTTTCCGCATGTTCTCTGATTTTGTTGCTAGGGGGCTCCACGGGAAGTTAGATATGCACGCGTGTTCGTAAACAAGTTTGTTATTGCGTATTTTTGCACATCTATTACGCAACCCGGTTTGACTCTATCCCAGATTGAATTTTTCAATTTCAGATTTCGAAGATAAACATATGTAAACAATAAACAAAGCTTTGCAATTGAGAGTTGATCACCCAGCCCGTCAGTCTACCAAATGTGTTCGGTGGTATGTTTGGAATTTTCGAAATTTGCCACCACGACACGCTCCCACTTGCGGTGATGATTTGAAAAAGACTTAATTTTCTTCAAAATTCATTTGATGTATTGAAACCTCTTAACGTTTTCAACGTCAACAGATCTACACGAGTTATTGTACGAACAGAAGAATTGCTTATATTTTGCATATTTATATAGTTATATACAGTATTTTGCAGCAGTTGTAACGTGCCGAAGTACACCACACAAAAGACACACTCGGGTTTTTTTAATAATATATTCGTCTAGCTTGGCATGTGCAACCTTCTCACTTTAGGTG
>JBAHVQ010232951.1:0-10104 GCA_036872915.1 Nanipora kamurai
CTTTAGTATTTTACTCTGGCTAACGCCAGACGATTTTACTCGTCAAGGGGAAAGTCCTCGGTCAGGAAAGGGTTAACAAGGGTTTAAAACGTATCTCCTTAACTCCTTCCAGTCCGTATAGGTCCCCCGTGACCCGTGGAGACTTTAGTATTTTACTCTGGCTAACGACAGACGATTTTACTCGTCAAGGGGAAGGTCTTCCGACATGAAAGGATTAAACAGTGTCACTTTATCACTGAAACGCCTGTTCGGTGGAGTTGTCAATAATAAAGTATATGCACTTATGTATATATGTGTGTATGTACTGATGTGACGACAGTGATGTAATGGCATTGATGTAATTAAATAATGAAATGATACATCTGATATGGTATTCCAATTAAAACACGGCAAATGATCAATGTTTTAGAAAAGGCGGAAACAACGCGTACTCCAATGTGATTCAATTGTTTATGGTTTAGATGACCGCAAGTTAAGCTATCCTTTTTTCCATAAAAGTATAACCTAGTCGATCGAAATATGTTTTGTTCCTTTTCTTCTTTATAGCATTTGACTTTGTCGCAGATATTCCTGGGGATTCTTGCGGTGGTTTCCTTTGCCGTCGGATTTGTAGTAGTATATCTTATAATAAATGGAGAAAACTAGTGAAAAGTCTTTAACTGACAATGAATGAAATGAAGCACGTTAACTATGTTTCCACTTTTTAAGTACTGTCATTCTTCTTGCTAATATCAATTACAAAATCAGTAGCTGATAGATAAGTAATAGAAATAAGAGAAATTATGATTAATGTCTACGTATTATTATTTCAATATATTCTTATATTTTTACAAGCAATGGCAATAAGCATCAACATTTAATTTGAAGCAGTAAGATATCATTGTTATGAATATTAAAAAACTTTATTGTCCGGAGGCAATTGTAGAAATTAGCAAAACTTTTTAAACATTCTCAACGGACAATTAAATAGTTTTCTAAATCACTGTCGATTATTTTATCTTATTACAAAGCACTGGTGCATGCACATCATTTGTTTTCTTTCACTCAGCTAAAAACATAAATTAGCAGTAGTCTCGTCTTTTATTTTGTTTAGCCAGCTATGTCCTCCTATTCACCTGATGGTTGGTAATTAAATAATCAACAAATAATGACAAATACATAATCGTGTGGAAATACAGTATTGAATGAACAAAATAATAGATAAACGAATAGACGATTGAATGACTGGTTTAACTAACTAAATAATCAATTAACGATCCATTCATCCGTCCATCCACCTATAATCCCATCCGCCGACACATCCATCCACTCTCTCCTCCGCAAAAGTTTCCGTGGGGAACCGATGAGACCCGTGTAATGCTTGCGGGCGGAAGTAAAGAAATCGGGAGAAAAATCGACGGAAACCTCTTCCTACTTTCGGTCGACATCTGACCCTAAGGGTCGTGATCTGTACCTTTATATTTAATTGTGAAGGATCGAAACAATTCGTTGTTTTTTTGCTTATAAGTTTAAAAAATGTTATCCTGTATTAGTGTGAATACTTTTTATGCCTGTCTTTTTAATTCTGGATTATAGTGTTTCAGACGACCCCGATTGTCTGATTGAAGACGTCCCTTCTTTTACAGTAAGTTCGTCACATTTCAACGACAAAGCCGGATAAGCCTATCACTTGAAAATACTTCCAACCGATGCTTTGACCCATCGTTTTTGCTTTTACAACAACTCAGACAGCATATTTTTCCCCGATTTCCAAGCTGATAGATAATTGTTTGTCAAACATAAATCCGTTAAATTTATTGGAACTCGCTAATACGCTTGTTCAATCATTTTTCATAAACAACGTGTTTTGTGACGTTTTCTGTACACCTCGTATTGGAACCATATGCCATATTGGAACCGAAAGTAAGCAGAGGTTTCTTTCAAATTTTCTCCTAATTTCGTTGCAATTGAAGAGCAATGGCCAGGTGGGAAACGAAGTTTAGTTAAAAATATAATAGCCCAGCAAACAAGTTTAAATAAAGCCATAATGGAACAATATCTTTAAAATATTTTAATGACTAACGTTTCGTTACTTAACCAGTGACATCATCAGAGCAATTATTTACAGGAGTTGAGAGGCTTAAATAGCTAAATGTTGCAAAAATAGTGATGAAAGAATGTCACAAAGGATTAGCGGCAAGACCAATTAGCGGAAGGTGTGCGAATTATAAAGCGGCAAGACCAGTTAGCGGCAAAACCAATTAGCGGAAGGTGTGCGAATTATTAGGTGGTGAAGAGTTAGACGTGTGAAGAGTTTAACTAGAAGGGAACAAAAAACAAGAAAAAAACAAGAAAATAAGTTAAAAAAGTGCTAAGGGAAAGGATCTAATATTAGCGTTAAGAGACGGTTGTATTATAGAAATTAACAGGCTTTTTCGCAGAAGAACGTCAAATGAGTTGAGCCAGAGGATAAGATTTCGAAATCATCAAATGAGATTTCTTGGTCGGTTTTCACCTTGTGTGAAAGGACACATCATAAAGTAAAGTGTGAGAGCGGTTTTCCAGTGTACGCCGAAATACCCATGTGATCGGAGATGCTAGTGTGCAATGAACGGCATGTTTCGCCTATAGACGACGCCGGGCAGCGTCGGCACGTGAATTTGTAAATTACATGGGATCTCAATTTCACTGGTAAACGATCTTTAAAACGGAAAAAGTTAGACAAATGAGAAACAGGTCGAAAAGCAATGCGAATTTGGAGATATGGATAAGCTGACGAAAGTAATTTGGTAACTTGTTGACGAATTTGTAGGCTATGATTTCCAGTGAAAGGTATAACTAAAGAAGGTAAGAGCTTAGGCGCCGTAAGAGGTTTTACAGGAGGATGAGAAATTTTGTTTAAACAGCTGTCCAAAAATTTGCGTGGAAATCCATTTTGTTTTAATAAAGTTTTCAGTTTCTCAAGTTCAGTGTGAAAAATATCGTAAGAGGAGCTTAGTTTGAAATAGCGAAACATCAAAGTGTAAATTAATCCCTTTTAAACACGAGGGGTAAAAAAACTTTCGAAGTAGGCAAAAAACCCGGTGAAAGTTGGTTTACGATAAACAGCGGTAACAAATGAACCATTAGAGCGTTGAATTTTAATGTCAAGAAACGGAAGTGTTTTGTCAGCTTCGATTTCACAAGTAAAATTAGTGCAGGTGTGTATTTCATTTGTCTAGTATGGGATGGCATCGACCAATCGCTCACCACTCAACTCCAAACATCACAAAACTGGTGATTAGATCGGGCGCCAATGAGTTGAAGTAACTTTTTTTTTAAAACGGCTACTTGTTTACACAATTTTTGCATTATAGTAGACTCGTACGAAGTTTACCTCCTTATCCCCTTTACCTAGAACATAATTATGCCAGCATTTTTCGTATTCTTATCGAGTCACATACACACAAGTAAAAGTTGAAAGAATAAGAGATGGTTGTGAGAACACGATTCAAAAGGCAAGCTTTTCAACCTTTTAGATTACTCCTAAACTTCTACGACCATTTCCATCGTGAAAAAGTTTAAAATTTCATCGGAAAGAAAAGCAAAAATTCCACATAAATACGGAATGCCAACTTTGCCGTCAGGGGAGGGGATACACGGGAATAATAAATTAAAAAAATAAATTGATAAAAACAATAAATAAATAAATAGATAAATAAATAGATGAGTGAATAAATAAATAAATAGGTAGATGAATAAATAAACGTCCTGAAATGGCTTTGATATGTCTTCTAACAGCAACTCTAATTTTCCTATGAAAGTTCATCCGCTCAATATATACAGGAATAAGTACAGTTCATGATCCTTTCATGTGGTTACTATATTACACTAAGTCACAAAATTACTTAACCAACCTCTGGTGCAGGTTCTTTTCTTGTAACAATCTTAATCCCAACTATCACCAATCAAAAATAACACCCTAACGTACAGTACTTTGTAAGTACACTATACAAATTAACTCAAAACCGTAATATGGAATAGTTCATCACTACAACCTAGTTCCAACACCAGCCATAACTATTAAGTTACAATAACTTAATCTTAATCGAACAATACCCAGTTCAAAACTGTTCTTCTCTACAGCCTAACCCAAACATAGGCCTTCAATTTAAAGAAGAACAAGAATATTTCTTAATCACAACCTAATCCGAACACTGCTACAGAGGACAATCAGCGTGTAATTCTTTTCTATTAACTACTGGGGTAGCACATTCTATTATATTAATTATTAGCGTTTCTGTTGCAGGTTGGTACTATGGTCAAATTGTATTATAATCAATAGAACATAGAAATAATTATATTCGAAATAACAATTTGAAAGTTTCCGCTACCAGTGTAGCTGCATCGAATTATTTGGTTTGATTAGCATATCATTATCTTTACACAGTATGTGGTCAGAAGCATGATGAATTGATAATAAAACCAGGATCAAGCAAATTTGATAGCAGGGTTAGCGTCTTCGAAAGATACTCGTCAAAATGTTCGTTTCTTGGTTTCGCAAGCAAAGGCAGCTTTTCCTCATTTTGGTAAGCAACATCTAGTTATAGTCTCTCGTCATAATCATCTGTCAGTTCTCAAGTAACAGTGGTAGACTACAGCACCAACGCTTTACCTTTATATCAGTGTCAAGCGTAAAGCAGAATCAATAGGGTGCAGACGCAAATTATGCAGCCTGATTCCGCTAAACCGCCATGGCGTAACTTCATGGCGAGTCACCAAACAAGCGGACATTTTCCAATGACAGCTCAGTTCGACTACTGCGTTTATGTTTCTTTATTTTTTAGTCGAATTGGTGTATATCAGGCGTATATTTTGCCCTTAAACACACGTCAGATGGTTATGATTACACCATACATCACTCAACATAGTAATAGGGTTTATAAGTTATGATTCAGTTTTCGATCTATGATAAAATGGTTCAAACCAAAATAACCCATAGCATTCGAGTTAGTTTACGAATGCAGCTACTTGCTCTCTTTTCGACCGATCCCCATCTTTGCGGGAGAGATTTAATTCAAGGAGGATGAGAACATATGCGAAATTAGGAAAGTACAGTACTGAGTATTTTGTTTAAACACTGTACAACGATGAATGGGTTATAATTTTTCACTTCGAGTTTTTATTAACTCCGGATCAAAAATATGCTCGTTTGATGCAGGAGTTTAAGGTTTTCACCAGAATAAACCCAGATACAGTAAATGCTTTGAAGGTTCGCTGGAAGTTTTAAACATCAATTAAAGATGCAATTACTTCCTTGACTCATGACTTTCACAGTTCAAAAATTCACTCACATTGACAAGGGGCTATACATCTAACCAAAGGGCGCCTTCATCAGAGCAATCCCCGACAATTTAAACATCATATGATTCTGTACGGTGTTTATTTGGTTGAATATGCCTGATTATGAATATGCTGCATTATTTACGTAGTCACTTACCAATCCCTCATTAAGTGCTTTTTTCACTGGAGAGCCAAGATACAGAGATGATATGAACCAAATTCTTTTACTACATTTGATCAATTTGTGAACTGTGGGGAAAGCTCAACCAACAACTACGTTATGACAATCAAACAAACATGCAACAAGAATATAAAACGCAAACTTGCATAAGTGCTCAACTTCCTTACTACGTGTATAAAGGACACGGAGAAACAACGTGGAGGGACAATTCGAATTAGAATTTTAATCGTGTCTTTATTAAAAAAATTACCCCCGCAGTTCCTCTAATTTTCCATCTTGAACTCATCATCCGAAGAAAAAGTGGTTAGGAACAAAAACTCGTCATTCTGTTCGAGACATTACATCGGCAAAATCTTGATTTCTTCATGATTTACTTTAATCCAGGTTAATCTGAGACTTTTATGTCCGGATCACTGGTAGGGTTAAACATAATCTTTCATACATGTCAAGAATTTTAACTCGATGACAGCACTGCATCGATTTTCCTATTGGCTTTTCATTATA
Source organism: Nanipora kamurai (assembly GCA_036872915.1). Taxonomy (NCBI): domain Eukaryota; kingdom Metazoa; phylum Cnidaria; class Anthozoa; order Scleralcyonacea; family Helioporidae; genus Nanipora; species Nanipora kamurai. The sequence goes on from JBAHVQ010232951.1 coordinate 5,987, forward strand.
TTAGTATAGCAAAGCAGGTGATCGCTTAAGTATGTAGCATTTCTACTTACGTAACAACTTGTTGATTGACTTAAGAGGAATGAGTAAAACTACCTTAGTGCTAATGTTTTGAAGCTGCTTTTGAACTTTTTGGTCCAAACTGATGGCGAATATGTCATCAGTTGATGCTATATCTGACTGGTATCAGTTCTAATTCAAGGCCTTGCTAATTGGGGTGTTGGTTTAAACTATATATATATGTATGAAGTTAATCTGGTACCGTCGTTGAGCAGCCAGTAAATATACTTGCTTATGATAACTGTAACAAGGCGTTTTATACAGCATCAGATTGATAACAGTTAACCAACTTTTCGACCATAACGCAAAAGGTGAATTTGTGAAATGAACTAACTTGCATGAGTAAGGGCTCCGAGTCGCTCATAGCAAGTGTGAAGTGGAAACGTTAGTAAAGTACGTCTGAACTTCTTTAATTGAAAACAAAAGTGCTGGATTTAAAACACTTGTTAATGATTTTATCGACTCGCTCCCTTCTGGTCAGTATGATATTTTAACTACCGAATATGAAATTCGACTGGCAGTTTATAAATCCTAGATTGATTATCGTTTAATCAAGGATTGAGAAGGTTCTAAGTCAAACTCTGAACAAAAATCAAGCTCTTATCCTGAAGATGCAGGACATATTTTTATCTAAGTATGGTTAGAAAACTGTTAAAAGTACAAGAATCTACCATGACGAATTTCTTCAACGTTCATGTTCAAAAATACTAATAAGCGGCTTGATCAGTTAATTCGGGATACCCAAGAGGTAAAGAATACTCCTCAGTGCTCTCTATGCCAAAATGTCACGTAGTTGTGTCTCGAACAAAACTAAGGAAATATCGAAAGTTCTTACCTCAAATTTGGCCGAAATCAACACCAATAGTAAACTGCCAAGATCTCGAAGGAACTTGAAAGTGTGACAAGGTTGATGACCTTGAATCGTTCGCGTCGTAACAACTTATGCTTTGATGGCATCCCTGAAGACCCGAACAAATCTTGGACGGCTACTGACAATAAAATCAAACAAATCTTGTCAACAAAGTTTCAACTTCAAGTTGATGGCTAAAAAATTGAGAGAGCAGATCGTTTTCGGTGAGTTAGTTCTTCACCTTTAACATCTCGAACGGCTATTGCGAAATTTCGAAATTACAAGACAAGACAGTTAGTATTGAGCAAGAAGAAAAAACTTCATAGAACAAATATCTATATCCAAAAATATTTTTTGGATAGAATTCGAGAAAAACGGCGAGAGTCACTGGCACGAATGTATGAAACAAGACGAAATAACATAATTGCTTTCTTGCAATATGGCAAACCGATTACGCACTTTAGGAGATCAGATTTCACGGCGGAAAGAAGAAGTGAATTCAATGATGCAGGTCTTATCCAAATCGAACAGGCAACATGAATTGTATTTGATTGACTATGTTGTTGACTTTCTTCATACTCAATATATACCTAGGTCTTCTATTACTAATGATGATAAAATGTCAAATATTCTTCCATTCATGGACTGTGATGAAAAAAGTTTTCAATTATTTATCTATGAATTTAATCATGGTTCTATAAATTTCGATCCTGATCGACTATCTAGTTTAAATCCAATACTTGCTGTTAATCAGAAAGTTGCTCCATCTCCTGATATAGACCCTGACACAAATCCACATTCTAACTCAGGCAGCTGTCACGATTATGTTGAAGAAAAATTTAATTAGATGTCCATTTTGCCTTTAGCTTTTCAGTTTTACATCTGAATGTTAGTAGTCTTACATTTATTATTGCTAGTCTTACAAAAAATTTATCAAATCTTACTGATTTACTAGCTAATCTTGATACAAATTTCTCAAAAATTGGAATCACTAAAACTTGGCTTAAGGATTTGCTACATGTAGTTGACACTGATGGTTATAGACTTGTTCATAAACATCGTAATAATCTGGAGGTGGTATTGGCTTGTATATATGTAATGAATTATTAGGACAAATCTCCAGAAAAAAAAATAATAAGTGTTATACAATGTTATATAATTAAAATCATTTAATTATACCAAATGAATACTCACTTTCATTCTTCTACGGGCGAGTTCTTGAATGCAATGTACTTCAGAATGTTTTATCCTTAATTACTTGTCCAATCAGATTAACTGGGCACACTGCGACATTAATTGACAACATTTTCACTAATCGGATGGATAATCATCTGATTAATGGTTTATTTTCTTATCTCAGGCCATTTGCCAGTATTTTCCATTGATTTTGAAAATTCACTGAATACCCACCAAATGAATCATGCAGTATTTATTCGTAATAGTATAATAATATAAGTAGGTTTACGGATAGTTTGACTGATGTTTGATGGAGGGTTTGATGGATGTTTGATGAAGGTTTGATGGATATAATGATCCAAATACTGCATGTGGCACGTTTTTATCAAAATATAAAGAGATGTACGAAAAATGCTTCCTTTGAAACAAATCAAGCTGAGGGAAAAAAATAATCAGCCATGGTTATCTAAAGGTCTTCTTACATCTATAAAAGGAAGAATGAACTCTATAAACAATATCTCCGTGTTACAGTTCCTCGGCATGAACTATGGTACAAAACATATAAGAACAAATTGAGTCATTCTACCAGAATTGTAGAACGATTATCCTATGAAAAGCAACTAGAAAATACTGATTCAAATGTCAAAACGACCTGGAGAATAATGAATTAAATCATAAACAAAAAACAATGGCTAAAACAGTATCCCTAAGAATATCATACAACAATCAATTGAATACATTTTTAGACCGCTAACCCCTATTATCAATTTATCAATTACTTATGGTATTATTCCCGAACAATTCAACAGATTGAAAACTAATCCAGTTTCCATTCTGCCAGCCTTCCCAAAGATTTTCGAACGAATTATTTATGATCGATTTCTAAAATATGCAGATAAATGTAATACCTTTATGTGAGCAGCAATATGGATTTACAAAAGGTCATTCAACACCCTTAGTACTGATTGAACTGTTTGATAAAATATCTCCTGCATTTGATCAAGAGAAATTTACTATTAGAATATTATTGGACTTATCAAAGGCTTTTGATACAGTAAATCATAACATTCTGCTAATCAAATTACAATACTGCAGATTTCATGGGTTAGTTCTTGACTGGATTAAAAGATATTTTACAAACAAAAAACAATTCAGACAGTAAAATGACCAGTATTAATTAAAAGGAATAAGTTGTGGGGTACCACAAGGTTCACTTTTAGGTCCTTTGTTTTTCCACTATTTATTAAGGATTCATGTGATGTTTCTAAGATAGCAGAGTTAATTTTTTTTGGTGATGACACTAATATATCTTATTCAAATAATGACCTCGATTATTTGGTTAATATCTTAAAATGAGAAATTAGAAAATTTTCTGAATGGCCTAGGACAAACACGATTTCTTTGAATTTAGCGAAAACATAATTTACGTTAGTTAACTCCTTTCTGTCTGTATCGGTCCTCAGTCACTTATGGAGACTTTAGTATTTTACTGTGGCTAACACCAGACGATTTTACTCGTCAAGGGAAAAGTCTTCGGACAAGAAAGGGTTAAACCAAGGCAAAAAAGGCAGCTAACCCATCTTCAGCTATCCGTTAACAATCAAAATATAAATCAAGTTTAAGGAAACTGTATTCTTAGGAGTTATATTACATGAAATTTTTTCATGAAATCACACATTTCCGATATATCAAATAAAATAAGCAAATCTTTAAGAACAATCTTTAGTCAGCTTTTACCTTTTTAAGTCTTGCTTACTGTTGCATTGTGATTGGACAACTAATTAATGATTAACACGGACACGGAAGAAGGAGAGTTCATATTGTGTTGTAGATATAACATGTAACGTAGAGTATAGAATAAAGATACATTAAAAGGAGTCTTAATAAACAGGTCAAGATATCACATTGGCGAGGAGAAAACAAACATAATGTCATCTCCTGAAACTTCGACTAGTACATCTCAACAAAACGTTAATCCAGACCCAGACACAATTCAGCAAGCCATGAACTCAGTCAATCTTGGCGCTCCTCGCAG
>JBAHVQ010232962.1:0-10104 GCA_036872915.1 Nanipora kamurai
GAAGGAAGGAAGGAAGGAAGGAAGGAAGGAAGGAAGGAAGGAAGGAAGGAAGGAAGGAAGGAAGGAAGGAAGGACAGAAGGAAGGAAGAAAGCAAGGAATCTAGGAAGAAAGAAGAAATGAACGAAACGACGGAGGTACAGCCTGACAAACAAACCAACGAACGAACAAATGAACCTGATACAGGTAAGTAGATAGACGTCAAAGAAGGTGATTAAATTGTAAGTACAAATAAACAAACGTCTATCTATTACAACTATTTGGAACCAGTCAAACGCATAGAATTAGCCTCTGTTGACCAATTTCTTCAGAGGGTTATCCATTTAGATAAATAACTACCACAATTCCTTTCAGTGAAAGAAACTGTCGTTGCTAGTTACCTAAATAAATAAAACAAACTACAGGACGTTTAACTTTTGTTCTGAACCGTATAGACTGGCTGACTAAAGAGAAGGTCCAAACAAAGCAGGGGAGCGAGGACGGTTGAGGAAGGTGGCAAGAATCCAGATAATGTACATAAGTAGGCAGTGACGGAGTCAATGACAAAAAATAAACATCCACGCAACAAGAGATGGGTAGGTCTGTAAACAGAATAGGCTGACAGGCAGAAACATAGACTCTCGACAGTCAGTCTGACAGACAGGCGGACACGTTTGTGAAAGTTGATTGTCCGAGTCAGTGCAGTCTTAAGAAAGGCCGTTGGTAGAAGTGACTCACGTTTCCACGGCTTTAGCGGCGGTTATATTCAGAGTCAAGTGAAGAGAAAATGCCTATATTATAGGCAAACCTGACATTTACTCTTCATTTCACTCTGAAGATGACCGCCGCTTAGGCCGTTGAAACGTCAGTCACTTCCACCAACAGTCTTTCTCAAGATTACACTAACCTGGACGATCATCTTTTACAAACGTCGAAGCATTCTCCGAGGTTCAAACCATTTACTTTATTAGACAGGCAGACAGCTAGAGAGAATTGAGTTGAACTAAATAACCTTTTTGTAGATACAAATGTTTACTGCTTATTAAACTAAATTACACGAAGTAACTATTCTAAGTATTCATAACTTTTATAAGCATTTGTAAAAATGATACATTAATGAGCTATTAACTTTGGACATCAGTGACAAGTATTCCATACAGACCATTTTTAGTAATGTAACGTTCTTACCGATGTTGACGAAGGAGGTCGTTAACATGGGTGCATTGGTAACTTACTTGTGGTCCAAGCCGAGAAAAAAATTCCAATGCAGCAAATAATCTAAGGTGTTCTTTAATGGACGACAAACTTACAGCAACTCACGCTACTGGTATTGTGTACGTTATTTCTACTACAGCCCACCTTAATTGCAAACTACATACAAATCCGCGAGCCTAAAATCCGTATATGCAACCTCTCCTTGCAAAAACTCTTCAGTTAAATTTGAGCATTATATATCATTAAGCAGCAATGTTTGTCTCGCCTGTGTGATAGGTTACCACTGCTTCATTTATCTGATGTATATGTTTCCTAAGACATCATCATAATAGTCGTACCACAGTTTCTTATGATAATCTAAAACGAGGTCGTTTTAGATCATAAGAAAAACAATCCTTTTCCCTCCATTTTTGTCGACATGCTTACACCACGGTAGTTTTCAATAAAATTTATTCCTACGGATTCTGGGGAATTGGTTCTTTTAGTCGGTTTATTTCTAAGAGGTGGTTTGCACATAACGTAATGGCGTCCATGTTGATGGATTTTCAATAAAAGAATTTGGTATACAATTGTTGGTAGTCGCACCAACATGGCCGCGAGATTTTTTTTCTTTGAATCTCGAGGGATCGTTTGGAAACCAATAGCATTAGGACAAACTCAGTCCCCAAATTGGCTGCTCAAATTCTTCACCAACAAAAACGTACTCCGTTCTGGAGATGTTGAAATTAAGTTTATCTGTAGTTAGCTATCCATGATCATTACTCAGGTTACATTTGGCTTGAGACTGTAACTCATCGGTATATTGTGAAGCTCGACCCAGTCAATTATGCTTAATAAGCATAACATTTGCCAAATACTTGAGAGTTTTGGTCATATAGACTTTTTCTCACTGAGTGAAACGCATCTAGCTACTGAGAATGAAGCGGAAGTACAAGTCGAGGGGTATACATTTATTGGTAAATCTAGGATTACTGCACAAGGTGGTGGTGTTGGTGTATACATCTCAGCATCGGTACCCTACCAACGAAGACCAGATCTTGAGCAGAAAGAAACTGAATGTATCTGGACTGAAATTGTATTTCTCAAATCGAAAGGTTTCCTAATTGGAACAATTTATCGCCCACCAAACTCATCGAAATATTTACCAGCTAACTTCAATCAAAATCTTGAGGCGATGCTCATGGATGTAGCTGCAGAAGGCAAAGAATTCATATGGACAGGCGACATAAATTGCAATTATCTGGTAAACTCGGACAAAAAGGAACTGAAATCCCTGATTGCATCCTTTGGTCTTAAACAGCCGATAAGTGCTCCCACGAGAATTACAAAAGATTCCAAAACACTAATTGATCTGATTTATTCTAATGAACCCGAGAAAATTAGCTTTGTGAATGTTGTACCAGCTGGGCTGAGTGACCATGAATTGATTGGTTGTGTACGCAGTCTTCACAACATAAAACATCAGCCCAAAGTAATCACTTGCCGAAATTGGTCATCCGCATGCATGCATGTTTTTGTGCGCTGCAGACGTGCAAGCAGATCATTGATTAATGATAAAATTAGCAAAGGCCCTTTGACACAGGTCTATGAATTTCTTCAACATGTAAAACGCTTTACAAGAAAGCCAAAACAGTTACACAGCCTGGGTGGCAGACCGAATATCTTTGCCTGACGGTCCATTCACACGATTCGACTTGTCGCATCCGATTATCGGTTCGAAAAATCGGTTCGAGGCCGTTCATACGATCCAATTTTAGTATCCGATGTTTATGCGAATTGTAACGTCGTTGAAGGGGAAGGCGATGGGACGGGTCATCAAACCTGATTGGTTAATCCATTAATATTTAGATAGGTCTCAAAATGGCTGAAAACACAAAATTTCAGCTGTCTTGTTATTAATTGCTTTCGTAGCAAAGAAAAAGAAAGAACTCAAAAGAAAAAAGTGTAATATATGGCAAAACGCTAAATTGGAAGAAAAAACGAGGAAGGTACTGGTAATCTTCTTAAATAAGAACTCGGGCAGAAGATAAAAAAAGCTACGCTGTAGCATGCATTTGTATGGCGACATGAATGTCTGGGTGATATAAGCTTCTTTTCGTGTTGTCGGATGAAAATAAAGTATGAAAGTAGAAACTTTCATCCGATTTTTCCCGCTGACGGATCCGACTGACGGATGACCACTTTATAGGTATTTTACACGATCACGGACAGAAATTGGATCCGACAAATCGGATCTTGTGAACGGTTCTTAAGAGAAAGAAACTTTGACGGTATTTTGAAATTAATCTATTTAAGACGGCTCCATACAGTGACAAACAGAACATATCAAGTGTCCAAAACAATGTAATTTTCAGTAGTATCCTACCGAGGCCTTATCTGATATACCGCAGCCGTAGTAACAACAAGACATCCGTCCACTGGGTGTGATTGATCGTTTCCAACTTTCCTGTTCTTCTCTAAAGTGTAGACCGTAAACCGGTAGATGGCCAGAACAGACTCTCCAGGAGGTAGAAGGAACGTCTGGATACGACTGAATGGCTTTTCCTGTCAACGAAAGAATTACCAACGAAAAATTGTGTTTGTTATTTCATAAGCACAAATATAAAACAAAGACTTCTACGTATTTCTGACTGACCTTGTTCTTTGTACTAGCGCTAAACGCACCAGTTTCCGCCATTTGGCTTGAGAGAATGTTGATCTGGGCCTGAAATAAAGCAAAGTGACATAATAACAAGCATACAAATAACCAAAGACAAAGTCAACTGAACTTAAGGGACAGTCAACATTCGTTAAAACGTTACCTGATGAAAACAAAATCAACTTAATTTGTAGGGCTACAGATGGTTTGGATCTAAGCCAGAATCACGTGACTTCGATATATTTTTAAGATCACAGAGTTCATTAGCAAACTTAAAGCAGATACTGATGCCTAAATTTGATGAATAACTGGGCACCACGTTTATTCATACAGGACCATTTCATATTGCATTGGGAGGCAAACAGCCAGGTGCGAGTCCCTTACCTCTCCGCCAAATTCATCTTATCGGTGCACTTAATAGACCTTAAATATGATAAGATGACGACGGCCACTTGTATACCCGCAAATTCCCCTTTTTGATGTCCATCTTTATGAAATCCATCTGCTTCTCAACCTGTCTGATAGTCTACCAAAAGCTCAATATATGCCTATGTTGTGACTCTTCTAAGTATATTTCCATCTGTTTGGCTATGCATTCGCCAGTCTACTGACCCATCCACTAATCTATTCATTACATTTACCTTCCTACAATCGCTCGACAAACCTACAAGGATTCGGCACCAACCTTATTTCTCCTACCACCCACAGTAAACAGTAGCCTATCAGTCAACAGCACTTTTCTAGTATATTCATTCAAATCGTAAACGAACATTGGAACACTTTCGCGATCGACGTCAAACACCTGTCAGTAAAAGAAAACAAAGTAGTAATTCAAACTGATGATTCAAATGGGTGAGAGTGGCAATTAAGAATAATTCAGAGTAGTAACTCAAAAGCCCAAACAGCAGCAGAGTTGTCTCATATATTCAAAGAAACCCAAAAAAAGACGTGTGATCTTGGTTATTTTGTCTTCAATTACCTCGAAAATCTTCGTGTCTACATTAAGAGCTCCAAGAAAAAATTGGTTCCTAGCGAACTGAATTGACAGATGAATTGCTTCACTTTCACTCTACAGAAGAAGAAAGAAGGACTCGATCAACCAGCAGGGTGGTTAATCGGTGGATCAACTGGAAACCAGGGAGAGAGGAAGGGAAGGAAAGAAATAAGGAAGGAAAGAAGGAAGGAAGGAAGGAAGGAAGGAAGGAAGGAAGGAACGAACGAACGAACGAACGAACGAACGAACGAACGAACGAACAAAGGAAGGAAGGAACGAAGGAAGGAAGAAAAGGAGGACGGAACAAAGGTAGGAAAGAAGGAAGGAAGGAAGGAAAGAAAGAAGGGAAGAAAGAAGGAAGGAAAGAAGGAAGGAAGGAAAGAAGGAAGGAAGGAAGAAAGAAAGGAAGAAAGGAATAGCGAACGACGAACGAACGAACAAAATAAAAATACTGAAAGAGGTAGGTAGTTATGCTGTTTCTTTATATAGGTATGTAGGTTGGAAAGTAAGTCGGTACGTGAGGCAGGTAGTTGAATACGTAGGGAGGGTAAGTTGATTTATAGGTACCCACGTTTATGGGGAGATAGGTGGGCAAGCGGGCAGGTAGGTGTGCGTGTAAGTACGTGGTGGTGTAGGTGTGTAGGAAGGCTAGTGGATTGGTTTGTTCGTTCGTTCGTTCGTTACTTCGTTGATCGGCCGATTTGTTGATTGGTTGATACGTCGGTAGGTCGGTAGGTTGTTTGCAGGTTGGTAAGGGACCAGTCATTTTATTTACAGCTGGGGGCGAAGAGAAATGTTTTCGAAATTGAAAATTTTGCTAACCAGATATTAATGTGGAAAAAAACTCCTTGACCGAACTTCCAATATCAACATAAGAAATTACCCAACCTAGAATTTTGATTTACACCTTTTGCCCTTCATTAAGGAAAAAGCAATGTTTATTTGAGAGATTCGCATCTTTTATCAGCGATTTTCAAACTTCAATAACGTCAATCGAATTTCAATGGTGGTAAAAGGAAATTCATTTACAACGAGTAATTAAATCTTCCGTTAAATTCAAGTTCAATAACGTCAATGTAAAGAACATTAACATTAATGGAATTTCATGAGCGTCAATCAAAATTCAATCACAAAAACGGGAAAATCAACAAAATAAAATAAAAAGTCAACTAGCGATAACGTGTGGGTATACGTTATACATACAATTACACAAGATAGCACTTAAAACGTTGTTTTCACCTGTGTGCGGCTAGAGTGAACGTTATAGTGACTGAACCAAGAAGGAGAGAGAGAATATCGCGGGAAGATAAGGTAAGGTTCACAAAGGTTCTTAATCCTCCCTTCTCGAATATGCAGTATTGGATATTATCCTTGTGGCAGATGAGCAATTGAATCCCAAAGTATCCGCCATTGTAATATATAGTCTTGTTCTGGCTCTTCAAAAAACAGTATTAACCTTCCCCTGTTATCCTGCGAAATTCTCTGTCTTCTTCTTTGTTCAGCCATTGTAACGCTTACTCTAGCCGCGCACATCTGAAAACGACGTTTCAAGTGCTATATCTTGTGCAAGAATTCCCTGTAGACGTTGACAGTCTTGGTAATTGTTATTACCAATCTTCTTCATACAACATATATCGATATATATACGCCTTATCACTCAATGACTTTTTATTTTATCTTGTTGATTTCCCCATTTTTCTTATTGAATTTGATTGACGCTAAGGAAATGCCATAATTGTTAATGTTTTTTTTACATTGACGTTATTGAACTTTAATTTAACGGAATATTTAATTACTTGTTGTAAATGAATTTACTTTTAGCGCAATTATAATTGTTGTTGAAGTTTGAATGGCACTATTGAAAATGACAATCGCTCTAATGAACACCGCTTTCGCTTTAATAAAGGGCAAAAGGTGTAACAAGAGAAGTTAACTCATTCACTGCCATAAATTCTATTATTCTTGATCTGTCAATGAAATGGTTAAACAAACAAGTATAAGACTCAAAAGAGCCAAAGTGCAAAAATTCATGTCAAAGAGAAATGGAAAGACAGAGATTATCCTGCAGAAGGCACAAGTAGTGATAAAATTTCCACTGTCATTCTGGACGAAGAAATCTAAATTACTTTCAATTTATCAACATTTTAGATTTCATTATGCAATAGTCATGAAAATTTTCGTTTCCAATCTTTCGGAGAACTGAGTATTTTTTAACCGATGATATAGATGGTGGGTGAAGGAAATTTTTCGAATGTCAGTATGATATATTTTTGAGACCCAACCAGGACCAGTTGCGAAAAATGCAACTCGAGGGCCTCCAACTGGGAATCGAACCCGCGACCCTACGAATCTATTGCAGTGCTCTGCCAACTGAGCTACGAAGGCAGTTGCCGAGAGCGTGTCAATTCGTGGTCACGAATGCTCGCAGTGCTCTGCCAGAAAATTGGCAGAGCACTGCACTAGATTCGCAGGGTCGCGCGTTCGATTCCCAACCGGAGGCCCTAGAGTTGCATTTTTTGCAACTGGTCCCGGTTGGGTCACAAAAATATATCATTCTAACGTTCGAAAAATTTCCTTCACCCAACATCTATATCATTTGATGTTACTGACTTTTAATGCCAAATATTCCTTCAACATTTTTCAACCAATTTTTTATACAATAAAATTTTCAGTTACGCGACGTTTTTCTCTTCGGTTTCAAACCAACATAAATGACCAGTCCCATATGGCTTATTTGGTTGGCATGGTTGTTCCACCGTTTATAATATCGTAAACCAACATTTCTTGGACAAACCTTACAAAAAACCTGTTCGAGTTGAAACGGCCACGTATCCTGCTGTTGAGCGATTAAAGAGTGCAGCGGAGCTGACTGCTGACTCAAAATTTCAAACCCTAATGAGCCAGCCGATAAACTGATAGAATCCGGCGGTATCCCAGATTGAAGAGAGTAACTCTCCAACAACAACTTCCATGTCCTTCCGAAATGTGTTTGAATCTACAACAATAAAAAAGTCAAAGTCTATCAACTGTGCCGAGGAAAAATGTGATCAAGTTGGAAACTCGTTCTTATAAACGAACACGAAACCGTATGGTCGAAAGTGGCGTTAGATTTACCGCACGATTCTGTTTCTAAATTTTATTCTCTTTGTAAGCTACAGTTACCGGACCATAAATCTGAAAAGATCAGATGCTAAAACTGCAATTTCTAACTAAGCAAATCAATTTTAAATCAACAATGTCGATTACCCACAATTTATGAGCTTGAAACCATAACACGCCGACAATTTTAAAAAGTAAAGTATAAAACATAATCCGACAATTAACATCTTGAAACTTGAGATACAAGTTAAAACATGACGAAGATAGGTGCGGTATATTACCGCACCTATCTTGTTTTAACTTGTATCTCAAGTTTCAAGATGTTAATTTTCGGATTATGTTTTCTACTGTATGAGCTTGAAATGCTATGAAATGCTTGAACCGTTAGGCATTTCCTACAAAAATAAAGCTAAATCATTAAGAAATGACATTCCCGTTATTCCCATTAAGTTTATCTTGTTTATTACGTCTAGTTTGTCCATTTTTTCCCTTTCGTCCGTTCTCTAACCACAGTAGTTATAAAAGCATCATGGTTACTGTCGTTCCGTGAATAAACTTGTTACGAACCTGTTGCAACAAGACGTCCCTTAAGTATTCAACATACTACAGCGACTTTTTCTTTTAATCTTTCGACACCTTACCAGTAAGTATGAAGCTCCGTGTACTTTATCCTGCACAATATTCAAACACTTCACCGGGCCTTCAACAACAGTTTGAAATACCGTCTGACCAAATTTGTGAAGGTCCACAAAAACTATTTCACCCAACTGTTAATAGAAAGAAAAAGATAGAAGCGTCAAAGGCAGACAATCTTAGAGAGTAATTCAATGTAACAGAATTCACCTTGAGGCAGTACAGTAACAATCGCTTATGATCAATTAGGTGCAAGACGTCCCAAGCATCTTAAACATTTGCCAAACATTATGAGTAGCACAATAAAATGACGTTTGAATTTTTTGAGGTGTTACGGTCGCGAGGTCAAGCAAGGTACAATAAGAGAAAACACTAACGAAATATTAATTGAAATTTAACATTCTTAAAGAGGAATATGTAGCAAAATTCCTACTTTGGTTGGTTGTTGTCATGCTTGTGTATATAGAAGAACTTTAATGCAAACCATTAAAAGCTAAGATTGGCCAAATAATTTAGTTAGATATGTAACATTTTGCTTTCGTAACTGAAAGTTGAAGTAATTCTGAATCTTGAAAAATGAATCTTAAAATTTGAGAGTGAATAAGTCTCTTTAATTTTGGGAGGCAACTTATTATATTATAAAGATCCATTAAATGTAAAAGCTTTCTTGCCAAGTTCGCGTTTTATCTTTGGAAGATGTAGGTCTTTATTCGTTCTTGCGTTGTATCTATGAATATTTTTATTTTGAATAAGAAGTTCAGTTATATTAATAGGGCCTAAATAATTTAAACATTTGAAACTAAAATACAAACATGCATAACTCTTCTTTCTTCCAAACTTATCCAACTAAAATCGTTGGAAATGTCAACAAATAACGATCTTCGAAGGATAACACATGCCGCCTGATTTTGAAGGCGTTGTAATTCATGTTGGCATCCTTCCGAAAGATTTACCCATTCCACATCACAATAATCAAAGATAGGTAAAATCAGCCCATCAAAGACTGCCTCTAACGTTAAACATGGTCTTTTTCTGGTAATCAACTTCAACCTTGTGCCACGAGCGCTTCCACGTAGCCTTCCAGTACAATCAATCTATTATCTTGCAACCAACATACCAATTTATTAAAGACCCTTACAAAAATTTCATATGTCATTTCACATGTGAAAAACATACGGAATGGGACATTTTCACATATGACTCACCTGATTCACATATGGCTCATAATTTCGCACATGAAAATTTCACATATTGGAAACGTAAAATTTACATTTCACGATTGCAAATTAATTTCACGTACGAAATTTTCATTTCACATATGGAATTGAATCATTTTCACATATGAAAATCTGATTCATATGTGAAATGACATATGGAATTTCTGTAAGAGGAGTTTCTTGAATTTCAACGGTGGATTTCTCAGAGTAGTGTAGCATGGTATCGTCTGCATATACTTGTCGAGTAGTCATCCAGACAACTTGGAAGATCGTCGATATGTAAAATAAAAAGCAAAGGTCCAAAGTATGGAACCTTATGGAACGCCATGAT
>JBAHVQ010232973.1:0-10103 GCA_036872915.1 Nanipora kamurai
TATATAAGGGATAGTGTTACTACTGTAATTACAGCTGTTACATGAAGGTAGAAGGGTTACCGGAAATGATTAAGAACAGATTAACACTAAGGATTAAGAACAGATAAGTAGGATTAGAGCAATGGAGCCCAGGTTTGCGTTGAGGGACTGATTAATTTGTTAATTAGAAGGCTTTCCCTAACAAGTAGATCTAGTGTGGAAGAGCCAGAAGATACAATCTCAAAATCGTCAAGGGAATATCGTAATATTGAAGGAACTTGGGGCTGATAAGCGGGATTTTATGGTATTATTACCTTATCCCTCCAGCGTGTTCAAAAATTTTTGGGACAAAAAAGCTTTTTATCAAAAAGGGGCCACTACACCTGCTACTGACGCTGCTGATGCGGCAGCTATTGGCGAGGGGGAGGAGAGTGGTTGCCACCAACAATTTTCTGAACTGTTTGAATTTCCAAACTTCTCATATGAATTTTTCTGGCAGTTCTTCTAGAGAAGTAGGAATGTTTGGATGACAAAAATCTAGCTCAATGGGTACACAGTTGTCTTCATGTGTATGAAGAAAAACACATTTTATGAGTGTTTCAGTTTCACATAAATTAAACATTTTTCATTCATACTAAGTGATTTATCATTTTTTTATCAGACAGACTGGTATATAAATTAATCCTTTTCCTCCTGTGGTTGTCCTTAAGAATACTGTTCAGGCTTCTTCCAGATTATTTTGTCCTGCTGAGACATCCTTAGAAATATTTGGTATTGGTCTACCATCTAAAATTACATCACTTCTGGGCTGGCTTTTATAAAGTCACAAACAAAGGTGCCCATGCCTGCCTATCTAACATATCAAACAAAACTGATAAGGGCTTTGCAATAAAGTCGAAATATTACCGCACCTGTCTTCGTTTTGTTTTAACTTGTATCTCAAGTTTCAAGGTGTTAATTTTCGGATTATGTTTTGTACTTTACTTTTTAAAATTGTCGGCTGGTTATGGTTTATTTTTTGCACACTTTATAATAAATATAGTAAGAAGCTATGATTGATACCAAGTGATAGATGCCTCAGAATGAATCTACTTGTCTAAAGGTGATTTCACTGCTATTTGGCCAACAAGAAAAATGTTTGCCACAAAAAGTTTCTTCATCTTATAGCAAATCTGTGGTCCAAAACTGGTGTTTTTCAGTATATTCATTTACTAATTTATTTCTGTACATTGAACAGTTTTATATTGATGAATGCATTCCAGATAAGAATAATCATTCCAACAAACTAACAATTTTTTATAAGTACCAACTGAGTTAAATGGTCGACAAAAAAATAACGAAAAAAAATATTTACACTACCTTCTGAAAATGCAATGCCAAGAAAAACAGTGAAAAGAGTTATAGCTAGAACATCATCACATGATGATGCTGCCATAACTAGGGTAGGGATGCCTTGATTTACTCCATAACCTTGTTCTTGAAGGTTTAGCAATTGAGGAACAACAAAAGCAGGGAAACAAATCTAGTAATTGAGAGTTAGTGGTCAATGAATCAATTTTAAAAAAATTATCATTGATGAGAACTGTTCATGTATAGTGGTTCACACACACCAAACTGCAATTCACCTCACCTCGGCCTACATCACACTACATTACACTTCATCGCACAACATACTTCAATACACTACACTTTGACACACTGCACCATGACACACTACAGACGACGAGTGGACGTTCGTCAAGCTTTAGATGGGAATCAAACCCGCAACCTTCTTTTTCTGAGAAAACGAGCTTGACGAACGCCCACTAGTCGTCTGAGATTTACCAAGCTCCCACATGAACTGAGTTCGTGTTCAGCAATAACACACTGCAATATGCACACCACACTATAACATGACACACCACACTTCAACAGAATACACTAATTCAGGTAGCCCACCTTAACACACTATGGTACATCACACACACCACCTAAATCAACCCATACCACACTACATTACACCACAACTGAAGAAAGCATACACTACAACAACTACCTTACATTATATGTCAACACAGCATATCACATTACACCAAATCACGTACTGGTATTAACACCATACCACATTATACTACGCCATACCACCCTATATTAGACCAGATTTATACTACACCACAACAAACCCTGCTACTCAACACTAGGTATTCCAAGTTGTCTGATGGAGTTATCCATTAGTATAAAATAATTAGTACAGTACACCACTCTATGTTACACCACCCAATCTTTCCTTAATATACCATGGCTATCACTCACACAACAGCAAACTACAATACATACCACACTTCAGTACATATCAGATACCATACTAATCTACACAATTCTATCCTAGCTAAAACTTCTACCACACTAAGCCATTTTACACGACACCCATGTGCACTTTTAAGAGTACAGATAAAAAAGCGCAGCATTTTAGGTCTATGGCCAAATAAACTCTTACATCCCCAGAGAAAGTGTATACATCTTTTGTTGAAATAACACAATTAATTCTTAAGATTACTTACCCTAACTGAAGTCCCCAAAGCCAAGGAAGATCCAACAAGAAGTATGACAGAATAGTAACGGTCCTGGCTTCAGCGATGCATGGACCAAACCCAAGACGAATAGCAGTACACTTTAGTTTTTTAAAGCGACTGGGTCAAGTTCTAATCCTGAGCACAACAGAATGACAACCAATGCTGTATTTCTTAATGAGACAGATCAACTTCTGTCAGTGTAATGTGTGACATTAATTACACTGATATTTGTGAGAAGAATCCCTGCTAGAACCATACCTAACAGGCCTGGAAGTTTTATGCAAGGAAGATGGGACACCAATAAACCCATAAGTATGGACAAGAGAAATATCATCAATAAGCCAAATAAGTTTCCACCTGGAAGACTGTCATTTCTAGTAACAGTCACCATTGACACATTTGTAAAAATAAGTCCAGCCTTTCCAGAACATATATTGTTCAATCTATACAGACATAATCTGGATCTCAGTTGACATGTTACAAGTGCTTGTTCTGACTCTGGGGAGGGTAGCTCCAGTGCTGAGTAAAATGGTTCTTGAAGATTCAGTTGTGGTTTCCCAGTGTCCATAGGTTTGGTTTCTTCATTATTAGATGGGACATTTAATTCAGAATATGATATGTGTGACATAATAAGCACATTAAAAATGTTGTCAGCAAATCTGGAATCAATAGAATCCCACAAACAGTACTTCTAGGACTTAAAGTTTAGTTTTAAATTGCTGTAGAGATGGTCTTTCAACAAGCTACTGAAAAGAAAATATTGAAATATTGGTCAAAAGAGGTTGTTTCACACATTTAAAGAATAAAATATAAGACTACCAGAGTCAACAAATTCTTACTATGTAGAAAGTGCATGCTCCATAATATCTCAGAACTAAAAAGACAAGAAATGACCAAGTAAAAAATAACGGTAAATTTAATAGAACATGCCTAAACATATCTTCATCAAAAAATTATATTAATTTAATATTCAGACATAGAAAACATTGGTTTCTCTAGTATTAAAGGAATACTACTGGAATTTGTACAGACAACAAATTAGTGTAATAGAAATTACCAAAAGGGCCTGGTCTCGTTATCTGTTTTGAGTCACTCCAATCACCTACAATTACAGAACAATATTTTCTGTTGCCATTTCATTTGTAAAATAATAAACTGACAGTATTAAAAATAAACTTAAAATAGTACTTGCTTAAGGTAATCTTATCAATCATTTGCTTATTTCAAGAGCTGTGAACTACAATTGTTGCAATAATAAATACTATTTCTAACCTTTCATTTGTAAAATTTGGGAACTTTTTGATAGAAAATAAAGATGATTTCAAGCAATAAAGTTGTGAAATGTTCAAACAAGCTTATATTTTAAATGGGTGCTTTTGTACATTGTACAGTAATATATCAATAAATAATTTATAAGTGAAGGTGCTTTATCAGACTCTCCTCCATACAACATTTTTATATCAATTATGGCTCATAATTTCTCATGCAAAAACTGCTCAATCCCACACCAGTTTACTGCACACCACTCACCTTAAAAAAGACAGAGAGAATTGAGCGGTTAGCCCTTTGCTTTCAATCAACCAAATCTCACATTATTAAAATGTGTTATTGACTGGGAATATGTCTGAGGGCTAAATGTCCTCTCGGTGAGTCTTCTTGAATACTTCTCATCCAAACGTCTGTCAATGATTCATTCGAACTCGCAAATGTCAAGCAACGCTTGCAAAATAGCAAAACAGTATGATATAATCGGCTAACGGTGGTAGTTGTCAATCACTGATCTCAACACCTTAAAATATTAAAAACGTACAATTAGAGACCTAAATAACAGCACATATGTAGGTAACACATAGCATGTGTATGCATGCTTTTGTTATCAATGATATCCTATACATACAGTGTATCGTAATAGTTTTTTGTTTTGTTTTTTTTGCGTTTCAAATGGTTTATATATTAACAATGTTCAAATGAGCAGCGGTAAAAATTTACCTTAAATTTACCACGCACACCACAAATCGACGCGTAGAAAAAACTTTAGGTGAAAGACGAATTACAAATGAAAAATGAAGAACTTAAATTGAGCGAGAAGAGCAATTTCGAGGACGACAGAATCAAGCAGATTAATGCGACTTGCGGGCTTAAATACTTGATTACAACTTTCGTCGGGAAATCATAATTGAACTCTCGTACGGAGAAATTTTGAATCTCACGTGAAAAATTACAACGCCGATATATCCACCTAAGGGTTCGATGAACGCTTTCAGCTCTGACATCAATGATTCCAACCCCACGTCTAACCCTAGCCACAGAGTCGACCTTTTCTGAAAATAGATTGCTCCGTATTCGTAGGCAGTTTTGGTCGATAACTGAAAAATGATGGTGAGATGAACAAGATTGATGGAGAAGACACACATGTAAGTACTTTCACATTATAACATTTTTCAACCGAACTTTGATTAAATGGGACTTATTTTTTTGAAAACTTTAACATGGCTTGAAGTTCAGCTTAAAGAAATAGAATTATATCATGACCTCATATAGTTATGTTTTTTAGGTTTTCTCAATTGTTATTTTATAACTCCTATAATAACATACAGTATTTCTACATATATTTCAGGATGCAATTGGTACCAATATAACAAAAAACTTGTAGAAGCCCGCTGGTCAAGTCGGAGCTATAGACGAAAGCGGGCTTTGTAAAATGCTGCTGAATGTCCTGGACAGTTAAAAATTACTGACTTTTTTGATGTAGAAACCACTTGCGTCGTTTATCGAGCAAAATAGGCTATGCCAAGAAGAAATAAATCAACTATGTGGTAAAGCATGCTCTAATGACACAATTAAGCCTATCCTTTTAAAATCAATGGGAAATGTTAATTCAAATGCTGGCAAAAACGACGGGAAGCCGGCATGATCCTATCATCGTGAAATTTGCGTCAGCACTGTACTGTTTAATTGGAAAGGCTTCCTACGAACTGTTGCAAGTTAACTTAGAAACTGCATTGCCCTCTGTTACGACACTTCAAAGAAGTATTGGTAAAAGTGAGAAAATAAAGGAAGGTGACTTCCGGTTTGATGAGCTTGTTGATCACTTAAAGAACTGGAATGCGCCTGACGCCGTCCATATTCATCTTGACGGCACCAGAATTCTAAAAAGAGTGGAGTATGACGAAGTAACTGATCGATTTGTTGGATTCTGTCTCCCAGTTGACAAGGACGGATTACCACAGGGACCTGCATTTGTCATGCAAAGTTTCCAGGAGATCAAGGATGCAATTAATACAAAGAGCACATCGTCGTACGCACGTTGCATTGTGCGAAACCTCTTACAACGGCAACACCTTCCTTCGTACTTTTTGCAATGGGAACAGATTCAAAATACTGTTGCAATCTAATCATGCAAAGATGGGAACATATCGAGAAGGAATTGAGTAAACGGAATGTTCTTGTCATATCAAACGGAAGCAATGGTGCTGGCCCCTTTCTGAAGGCAATGCTTCAGAAAACGAAATTGTTTAGTGTTTCCAACATCTTGAATGTTCCTCCAGAATGCAAATTCTACATCATGCCAAATCATTACAAACGTTCTCTTTGTTCACAGGATATGATCCACTTGCTGGCGAAGTTGCGGACACGTCTCCTAAACCCATCAAACCTTTTATCGATAAGATCCGAAACGGCTTGCAGAGATTATTTAACGGAACTTCTTAAAGAATTTCCAAAACCACAGCATGGCCTTACACATCGGGCGATTGATTCACGTGATAAGCATAATTATTCGAGCATTGAACTTCTTGTAAAACCATCTGTTGAGATCTGTCTGGGCAACCTTAATGCATCACTAAAAACAAAAGGAACAGTGATATACCTGAACATGATGCGCGACATGAGAGATGCGTTCTTCGACAAGTCATTAGGGCCTCTGTGTCGTTTGTTCAAGATGTGGAGATCTGTGTTCTTTTTGCGAATATGATGTTGGCTTAAGAAAAATGAGTGTAAAGAGGACACTTACTTTGTCTCTAATAATACTTACCTATGTGCCGAACTTAATGCGCACATGTTGCTCAATTTAGTGTACAACGTGGTTTTTGGTTTCTTCCCCCCTGAAGCGCTAAGAGTTTGGTGTTCTGGATCCCAAGCATGTGAACAACTATTTCGCCTGTTGCGCTTAATGACGCCAACATTTTCCACTATAGTTAACTTTACAATGAAAGGAACCCTGAATAGGATACGCAAGCTGAAATTTCTAGCTACAACACAATGTGACGATTGGATTCTATTCCCACGTGTTCAAAGACGAATCCTTCAAATCAAGGAAGAATCCAAGGACAGTCTGGCAATTCCAGCTTCAGAAGACATAACTGGGACTGTTCATGACGCAAAAACCAAGGCAGTTGATTTAGCCAAATCTTGCAACATTGATTTGGACTCATTTGACGACAAAGAGCTTCTTATAAGTATTCAAGAAGCCGTCGATCATGCTGTGGCAAATGACGGAGAAACCGATGACATTGAGCCCGAAGATACTATTGCAACACAAGATAGAATCAGCAGTTCACTGTCCACCGCCAATTCGGAGAATGGAAACATGACAACCCAAGAAATTGCTACTATTCGAGAGGATTTATCGCAAATAAGATTGCGTAAAACGTCTGATAAAAGCAACATTTTCCCGTCTTATGAAGAGTCTGACACCCCAGGGTCGTCCGAAAACAAATCCTACAGAATCTCCAAGTCACAAGGTAAAGGCAAGGAGAAGTCACCGTTTGTACTTTACGACGGTACATACATTCGGAAGACAACAGCGTTGTATCTTCTTCAGGAAAGTACTCAGCTGTCAGGTGATCGCCTTCTTCGAGTTCGAGCTGTTTAGCCTAATCCTGTGTATGTCGAAAGTCAAGATGTGCACAGTAGCCGAAAAAGCATTGCATCGGGTGATTAGTGTATTTGTAAACTAGTAGATTCTTCCGAGTGTTTTGTGGGCAGAGTGGTACAATTTTCATACCTATCAGGAACAAAGAAACAAAGGCAATTTTCTAACGTAAGCATGGATTTGGAAAAGGCTTCTACTAGTAATATAGGCGCCTATGCAAACTGGTTTTACGGAGTTAAACCTAGTGAAAGCCGGGATGAGAGTCAAGGAGAAGGAGTGATTGCTTTCCGACCAGTAGAACTACAGTTCACGTGCGGTTACCTGACTGTCGATAACTATGTTGCGACGATCCATCCGTCAGTTGTGATGGACAGTGTGAACTACTCATTTTCAATTGCTTTAGCTGCTTTAGAACAGATTCTACCCAATTGGCACAAAAAAAAATCTTTTCAGTTGTAATGCTCTCTTAGTTTTTAAATATCGATTATAGTTCCATTGTATCAAAGTCGTGCATTTCATGTTAATATGTCGTTTATGTTTCCATATTTGTTTAGATATGATTATGAATCGCTTGTTGCCAGGCTTGTTCTCTCAATCAATATTTTTCAGTTAGAGAAAAAGCACTAAAAAACTTAAGAAAAAACCGAAAAGCAAAAAAAGGTGAAAATTTTAAGAAAAACTAATGAAGGACGATAGCATAAAAATTGCAAAAATTATTTTAAAAAAATACGGGAAAAAATTAAAGAAGTTACGAAAAAAAATCCTAAAAAAATCAAAAAATCACGAAAAAATACATAAAAAACCACGTGATTTTTTGATCTAGTATACCTTTTTGGAGTGATTCCCCTCGGGCTTTTCGACAAACTTTTGAACTCGTATTTTTCCATTCCATTTCAAACGACATTTGAAATGGAAAATTTTCGTACCATTCGGACTATGTTTTCCCCAAGATTTCCGGAGAAATTTTGTTCCTAAAATCACCGTTTTTCATTCAAAATTAGTCCATTTCGCGACGGTTTGGATTTGGGGGAAAATATGCAATTTTTTCACCAGCTTTGGGACAGTGCTTTTTGCATTTCATATAAAAGAGCTTTCGAAAAGGAAAGGTTTTGCACCATCCGGACGCTGTTTGGTGAAAGATTTTTTGGGGGGAAGACGTACGATTTTTCGTCCAACTTTCGAACTCTAATTTTTCCTTTCCATATGAAAGGGTATTTGAAATGGAAAATTTTAGAACCATCCAGATACTGTTTGGCCAAAGACTTCGCGAGAAATTCAAATTTTTTCGAAATCACCGTTTTTCTGTCAAAATTAGTCCATGTCGACGAGTCGGAATGGTGGAAAAGTTACGATTTTTGGTAATATTTTTGGTTAGTATTCGAAATGGAAAATTTTGTACGATCCGACAATGTATGGCGAAAGATTTCGTGAGAAATTCAATTCTTTTTAACATCGGCGTTTTTCTATCTAAATTTGTCCATTTTAAGAGGTCGGGAGTGGGGGAAATTTACGTTTTTTTGACTTACTTTGAACACTCACTAGGCAACACCAAACAAAACTTGGAGATCACATAAAGTTACCGGGAAAAATCACAAGAATTTGTGGATTCGAACTCGTGTTGTCTAGATATACACTTCAATTGGTCACTTAAGGAATTACATTCAAAAGTAGAAATGTGTGCATAAAACAAAACGGATCAAAAAAATGCCGAAATTTTTGATAGAAAAATGGAATTTTATAAACGAGCCATATACACCAAGGCCTCCAAAAAAAACAAAAGGTAGTAAGTTCTCTCGAAGTGTTCCTTCTTGGAGTTGTGAGACCATTTCTTCACCTGGTACAAACTCTAGCGATTCTGAGCATTCGGATGGCTTAGCAAAACGCTTTGTTGTTCAATCCTGATTTCTCCGCAGAAACGGCCATTTCGGTTCCTCAACCGATTGTCGATTTTTCGGCAGAGGCTGTTTTTAAAGGCCTCTCGAATTCAGCGAAGAATTCGTTGAAGGACTCGTCAGTAACTTTTTGCGCCAATTTAAGACCGAGAAATATCGATTTCTTCGTGAAAACAATACCCCAAAGGACAAGGCATAACTCAGTTCTTCCCTGGACCCGTCGCCAACTAAACCTGGCCGGTCATATATTGGATGCATTCGGGCATCATTCCCAATCATAGGAAATTGCCCTTATCGCTGAAACTGGAGGTACAGGCTTAAATCCTGCTCTTATCGTTGATTTTGTTCGCCGTGCATTGTCCTTGATCGGCAATGCTTCTTATTGTGCACTCGCTGATCGCCGAAAGGACTTGCTAACGAAGGTTTTGGCTAATTGTATCGATCTTATCGATGATCCAGAGTTATTCACTCCCGTTTTTCCGATTTGTTCAGAAAAATATTCAAAAAAGCTTTCCTTAAAGAATTGTTAAAATTGTTGAAGGAGATGGATAGTCTGTTAGGCGGAAGTAACCATGGCAACATCAGTATATATGTATAAGTTATCATATGAGGGGCGAGGCGATATCATTTTTATCGCTTGAGGGAAGATATCATTTATGATATCGTCCTATTGTTTATTATATACTTGTGCGTTTATCAGGGTCATCATTGTTTTGACGACCGGACAGGTACAAATATAGCGGGACAAAAAACGATATCAGGGACATATCGTTTTTATGTCACCCTGTTATCGCCCTGATAAAGGCA
>JBAHVQ010233024.1:0-10096 GCA_036872915.1 Nanipora kamurai
CTTGACGAACGTCCTCTGTTGTTCTGATATTTACCAAGCTCCCACATGAGCAGGCTTTCTGCTCAGTGTTTAAGTAATCAAACTTTTGTTTGTTATTCTCTCAAGAATTATCAATTGATATTTCTAAAGTCCGTTTTCAATTTTCAAGGCAACAACAATCCAGCAATGAAGGAACAATATTGATATGGAAATTTCGCTCCAGTATATTTGTCCGTTCGCTCAAAAAGTCTCATTCACAAGAATGAACTTTTGTGAAAAACATACGGAATTGGAACGTTTTCACATGTGAAATTCTCATTTCACACATGAAATTGGGAACATTTATACATATGAAACACCTGATCCACATAAGGTTCATAATTTCACATATGAAAATTTCACATATTTGTCAAGTGGAACTGGAACGTTTTCGCAAATGACAGTCCGATTCATTTGTGAAATGACATATGAAATTTTTCTAAGGGGTAATATGTGTTTTATCAGGTAAAAAACCCCTCGGTCCCGCCTTCGCGCTTTTAACCCTATGTAGAACAGGAGCGACAGAATCAATCCCCTTAGAGAGGCAAATCAGCCGGTTTGACCAAGTTTTTTTAAAAATATACCAAAAGTGACCAGATTAGCCACGTCATGGAAGAGGAATCAGCTGGTTTGATCAAGTTTTTTTTCCAGGTATAGCGAGAGCGACCGAATTAGTCCCGACACGGAGGCGAATCAGCCGATACACCTCGCTTTTTAAAAACATACCGAATCATGAGGAAATAATGTAAGAGCAGCAGAACGGGTCCGCCGGAATTCTTGACACCGAAAACGGACAGGGTTAAACTTGGAGACACATTGCAACTCGTTATTTTTTAAAGTCATAATTAAGTTTAAGCATTGTAACATTTTGTAAACAAAACTTCCCTATCGTTTCATCCTTGAAACAAACAAATAAATTTAAAAAAAAACCCCAAAACCCATACCTGATAGTTTAAGAGGCTTGCCGTCGTCTTTTAGATGTTCAACATCAGCACTTCCATAACTGTTCACAATTGAAATAGTAAATAAGGTTGGCCTAGAGATATTTCCAAGCTGACTTTCGCCGTTAGTTTCGACGTCACTTTTTTCACTGTTTTCATCGTTCTATATCAAGTATACACGTAATATTAATGCTGAACACAAAGTCGGTTCATGTGGGAGCTTGGTATACAGTATATCAGACGACCAACGAACGTTCGCCAAACTCGTTTCCTCACAAAAACCACTCCGAAGCCCTAGGCAGGAAATTTTGCGGGTTCAATTCCCGTCTAGGGCTCAGAAATAATTTTTTTGAGAAAACGAACTTGATGAACGTTCGTTGGTCGTCTCCTGTATACATAATGTAAGTTATCGATGAAATAACCATTTAAACTGCAGAAGTACAAATTGAAACATCACGACTGGCCCTCATGTCGGAAGAAAAATCTTTGCATACTAGGCTACGTTTCTGAGATTAATTGAACTGCAAGGGGGCATTGAGCTGAGATTAAAGCCGACGAAGACTTCAATACAAAAATTCCAGCAGACAGGTAACGATTTCTTCTTGTGGATTAGACAACCCTTGCTCTCCCGTGGTTGTGTGCACTCCATTCATCTGTTTAAAAATTGTCTTTTTATTCCTTTCAGAGTTTGACCCAAGTTTCTCGATCTTTGACATAGCATCATATCAACGCTATTTGAGGATATATCACGAAATAACAGTTAACACTTCCAAAAAAGTTGATTTAATATTAAAAAAAAAAGACTGATTAAAAATTGGTGTTTTCAACAAGAACAAAAAATTCTTCAACAAAAAATAATTGCGTCTTCACCGCAGAACTAGACGTGATTGTAAAAGGGCGTCACTGAGTGCTTAACTGAGCACGAACTGGCGTTTTCAAGCCAGGTAACACATTGAGTATCTCAATTATCTGGTATGTAACTAGTGTCAACTGACAATTGTTATTTGACGAGTCAGGACACCAGTGTCATGAAAACTAAAAATTTTTTTTCGCCATAATTATTCCTGTACCCTCTCTTACTAAAGCTATTTACCCCAGAAGATTCCTCCATGTCTTCCACCTTTCCGTCGGGTTCCACTTCATTCTCCTCCTCGTCGTCTAAAAAGAATGACGTGTCTCAATGGTTATCTAATTTAGATGTTTATATCACGTTTACACGTCAGTCGATGTGCTTTAGAAATCTGGAGCAGTTTAGGCGGGGAGCTTCTCTCTAAATTTTAAAGATTGAAATCTCAGATCTCTTTCTCCTTAATTCCATTATTACTGATTTAGTATTAGGGACCAAACGTTTAAGACTGGTAACGATTGTTTTACCAAAGTGAAAATTAAAAAGATCAATCCAAAAAGATTTAAGTTTCAATCGATTTTAGAGTGAAAAGTGTAGTCCCGCAAAAAAGTGAATCGATAACTTCAATGATTCAAATTTTCCATTGTTTTGAATTAAGAGGGCATTTCATAAGCGATTCATTTAGCAACTTTAAAATTAAGTACTATCATTGGTAGTGAAGATCTGGAGACAAACACTGAACACAAAGTTTGATAATAATCAGGAGCAAGTTTTCCACGCGTTACTTTGTTAGACTATACAGCATGCATAAAAAGAAACCGCTACTTTATTAAAAATTATGATTATTCTTCAGAAATCACTTTTTATGTTAATTTGACAGCCATTAAAACCCAAGAGTCTCGAAATATTAACAAAACAAAGCTTTATGCACCAGGGTAAATTGTGAATTCGTCTAGTTAAGCGTTATTGGACGGCCAACAAACATTCGTCAAGGTTGCAACCTCAGAAAAACAATTTCGGGGCCCTAGACGGGAATCGAGCCAGCAACCTTCTGATGACCGATGAGAAGGTTCCCGTCTAGGCCTCAGAAATCGTCTCGCTGAGGTTACGATCTTGACGAATATTCGTTGGTCGTCCAACAACGCTTAATTAACTTGGTCGTCTGACATATACCAGCGTACACATGATCCAGATTTAGTATACGCGTTATTGGTTAAGAGTGTTGCAACGAAGCATCCAAATTTTCACAGAAAGCAAGTAAATCTGCCAAATACCGGTGGCTTCGTGTTTGAATGCACCTAACTACAACAAACATTCTCTTTTCTGTGGTTAGTTAAAGCAAGCTTATTGGTATGGAAATGACATAAATAAATTTTCCATGCTTTTTGTATTGTTAACACTTGGGAATTAATTGACTTTTAAACCACTTGCTGTTTATCAATAGTTACTACAGAAGTTAAGATTCGCAATGTAGTCAAGTGCATTTTTAGGGACGACTTTGTCATGAGCGTCATGAAGACAACCCACGTATTAAAACGGCGTATTCACCATACAACTGTTCGTTGCCCACATTACCAGATTTTTTTGCATTAACTTCTTCTAGTTCCTCCTTTTCTTCTCCCAATACATTAACAAAACGGCTGTAAGGAAGAATTCAGATCAAAATTTTATTCACGGAATAATTTAACAAAAAAAAAAAGAAAATTATTTAATAAATTCGTCTTAAGAAAGGAAAGCAAGGCTTAGAAAAAGTTCTGATGTTCTCAGAACTATTTTCTTTTACATTTCCAACCCCTACGTAAACATCCATTTAAGTCATTGTTGGAATAAAAATACTGGAGTGCAAAATAATTATTTAGGTCTACCCATGTCAATGAAAAATATGTACTATATACAATATGAGCAGCCGACCTGCATAGGAATTTATCCAATTCATTCATAATTCATAAAGGAAAAACAAAAGAGAATGAATATTTGATAAATATTGTAAATATGGATATAGCATCGTCCGAATTTACATGCACTTTTTCTTTCGAATTTTGTGGCTCAAATGCTTCGTATCCCTAAAATAATTCCTAATATACACGTTCAGACGCATTCGTTGGATAATTCGCGTCCGAATTGTATGGGGATTTACTATGGCTCGCCTTCAGCTCCCTTTGTAAAATTCCCATACAGTTCGGCCGCTCATATTGTAAATAGTACTTACAAGGTGAGCCATAGTAAATCCCAACAATACAGTTCGGACGCAAATTGAAAATTATTTATCCAATGAATGCATCTAAATGTGTATATTTACCAACTAGTAAAAGGATATGAAGCACTTGAGCCAAGGAACTCGAAGGAAAAGTGCCTGTAAATTAGGACGATGCTGTATCCATATTTACAATATTGATTAAATACTCGTTTGTTTTCCCTTTATGAATTATTATTGAAGTTGGTAAATAAATATACATACTTCATTTTACAAAGTACAGCTTCATACAGATCTTTGTAAGTGGTCGTAGTTGGTTCGACGTTGACGAATAAAGGAGTGCCAAACAAGTGGGCAGTTGATGAGTAACTTCCAATCACCCTGAAAATGGTATTAGTTATAAACAGACAGTCAGTAATAATTCACCTGTCGACAAGAGATGTATCCATGTGAAAATCTCACAAGTTATTACAGTGTCGTCCACTGAACAATGTTTTAACAACAATGCCATAGTGGATGAACAACACAGACGAACTGACAATGACGTTCTTCCATTGTTCTTACAACTTTGTTCAGCATTATTAAATGGTGAACAATAATCTGGTTCATGTGGGAGCTTAGTATATATCAGACGAGTAACGAACGATCATCAAGCTCGTTTCATTAGAAAAACGATTTTTGAGCCCTAGACGGGAATCGAACCCGTGAAACCAATGACCGGAGAGACGCTCTAACCATTGAGCTACCAAGACTCAGATGGCGAACAAGTTGAACTTTTTACTCGTATAGTCTTGCCAGCTGCAAACACAGTTCCGTTAAGGAGGCTTCCTAGGGTAATTTTTTATAGGAGACTGGTAACTAAATATGGCTGGGCACGCACGCGTATGCAGCGATCTTGTCCAATCGTTATTCTATCACGATAACACCGTTCACGTCAATACAACTGTGAAATTTTTGGATGTTTGCTTCGGTGATTTTTCTTTTTTCTTAGTGATTAAAGCAAACAGAGTAAGCTCAACAACATAACTACATTTCTAAATTTTTCATAAAACAGAATTTTTTAAAAACCACTAAGTCCACTGCAAAAATCTACCAATGTAGATTTTTGCAGTGTAAATACAACCTACCCTGATATTTTGGTATTTTATTCTTTAGAAATCCGAAGATGATGCGTTTTAATTGTGATAATCGTGAAAACATGCCGATGGCCCGACGCTATTATTACGATATTAACAATCAAAAATTGGGCGACTCGACAAATATCCTATGTTTACCACACTTCTTCTGCAGTTAGACATACTTTGCACCGAACTTACAACTTTATTAACGATAGAACTACCCATAAATGGAGACCGTACTAATTGTATCCTGGAAACTCCACAGGTGGCTCCCATAGGGAGATACGATAGAACTACCAATAGAATTACCCGTACGATACGATAGAACTACCCATAAATGGAGACCGTACTAATTGCATCCTGGAAACTCCCATAGGTGGCTCCCATAAGGTGGCTCCCACAGGGAGTCACCTTAAGTACGACGTATACATGAATGCTTACCTTTTTTCACGTAAGTACACAGGGATGGTGATAGTATCCTCGCATTTTTCCGGTAGTTCATATCTAAAAATTCATGATATAATGAATACCTATTCGCACATCGAAAAAGAATGACAAAGAATAAACGCAACAATGTTTAAGAATAAAGTGACGAGGGGGGCAACTAGCACCAGTCAGTACACTAGTCTGGAAATAATCCGGAGCAGAAGGAAACATAGTAGTGAACGAAGCCGGGAAGAACATGGACAACATCGAGATCAGAGTCAGCGAAAAAAAATTTCGAAACCACAATCAACAAATAAAACATGATAAACAATAAATAAGTATAATAATAGATATCGTTCATAAAAACGACAGTGAGCTGCCGAATTGTTTCAGTCGACAATTCACGATATCATTATTTGATTATGATTATTTGATTATCATGAATACTCTTTGTTTTCAAGACCACAGCACGGGTGATTGTAGTCCAGCCGCGAACAGCAAATGATCAGAGGGCCAATCAGATTCACAGATCCGAAACAAGCAACAGCAGAGAGATTTCACGCAATGGCAGAGATAACACACGATTACTTGTCATTTCTGAATGGGAAATTATGAATAATCTTTGTTTTCAAGACCAATGCACGGGTGATTGTAGTCTAGCAGCAAACATCAAATGATCAGAGAGCCAATCAGATTCACAGATCCAAAACAGACAACGGTGTATGTCTACTAATAGTAACTAACAAATAATTAAATAAGAAATTAAAAACTATCATAAATAATAAATAATCAAGATAAATAACCAATAATAATTAACAATAAACAAATCATTCATAAACAATTACATTACAGATATTACACCAATATATAACTATTTTGCAACACGTTCACTACTTGTCCGTAGCCAACACCTACACGTAGTGAACAGTACTTACATAAAAATATCATCACGGTCTAGAATATTACTTAAATTGTCCGTTAAAGAAAATATCTTGTGAAATCTGTGGTTATACACATCAGCGACAACCATCTGGAAAGCAATCAAAGTAATCTGACTATTCAGCAAAATGTATGGATTTTTCTGGACATTCAAAAACAAACTAACTGTCCACGAGGAAGATACAAACGGAAGATCAGGTCCGTAACGTATAAGTTAAATCACAAGAATAGCCAGATTTCCACTCGCTCATGGAAATAATAATAAAATAATAAGAAGAAAAATACATTAAATTATTGCGTTGTATCGAGATTTTTTGAGGAGTTTCTAGATCTTAAACCGGAAGTGGCTAATAGGCCTCTGTTATCATCGCTGATAGATAAAGTTCATATTGTTTATAAGTAATCTAATACTTTTAACCAAGCCTACATGATTGCCTTAGTGCAAGGGAACGAGGCGGGCATTGTTTTTTGAGAGAGTGATTTGAACGTTAAAGGGATTGTTATAGCTATTTATAAGAAGAAACTGGACTGACCGAAAAAGCGCTGCAAGGGCATGTGAGTAAATATTTATATTAATGTAAATAGCTGCTATATTTAGACTAAAGAGAGAGTTCAGTGAATGACGTAAGAGTATTCGTTTTTGTAGTGAATCACTTCGCTTCGCCACATTTGATATTGAAAGGAACTGAGGAATTAATAAAGAAAATTAAAACCGAAAGGAGTGAAGTGATATCAACTTTGCAGTGTAACCGATAACAACTGTAATAATCCCGAATAGCCTCCCTACGTAAGCCTTTTGCAGTTGTGCACCGGAACGTCGGCATGACATAGCGGTCTGGACCAAAAAATCGGATGCTGTCGTTCATATTCAATCTCGGATTCTCTTCGTCGCAGGGCTTCGGTTGCAAATTAACATGTGCGGAATAACACACCTTATGTTAACATATAACAATTGGGGTGTTCGTGGCACAGTGGTAGTGCACGTGTCTCTCACCACTGTGACTATGGTTCGATTCCGGCTACGGGCAGTTTTCTGATTAAAGTTACCTTGGTCACATGTGAGAAGAGTGTTATCCAGTTTGACTCTACCAAACATCGCAGGTTTTCTCCGGGTACTCCGATTTCCTCCTGTAGTAACACCGGACCCATGAGAAGATGGCCCTTACAGCACCTCAAGGGATAACAGCGCAGTCTAGCTGATAGGGTTATCCAGTATAAATAAAGGAACTTTACTTTACTTTACTATATGGCAACTAAGAAAGCTCACCATGCTGAAATACTCATCGTCGTTTCTTATATTTGTAATTCGTTGTCGCTTTTGTAGATTTTCACAGACACATCTCACCTTACGCCTGTTCAAGTTTCGAACGCACTTACATAATCTTTGATTACTCCTAGTCTACCACCTATACGATCCAAATTACCTTCCTCCGTCACTCGGCTAGCTTTAAAATGCACGAATATGAAGTCAAAATTAAGTAGCAAATAAATCCCTCTTCTATTTCCCTATCTCATATCGTTCCAGAATTTGTTATGTACATAAATAAATATAGATGTAACACTGTAGATCGTGGAAGCATATTGTTATTCACCTTTGGTGCGATCATATGTTAATAAGCATCAATAATAATAATAATAATAATAACAACAATACTGTACAAAGTCATACCGGTAAATAATTTTTGATATCGAATCACTGGACACTTGTATGTAAAGTGCCATGAAATACATATAACAAATGCATTGTTCCATGATCGGGCCACATGGATGATTTTCCAAAAGGTTAATATGCTGTGACGTAAGAATCATGTTATTCCCATATTGAACAAATGCTAATACCTCAAGAATGAAGGGTGAAGTGAAAGAGGTGTAACAGTCATATTTTTTACCCGTTTTACAGCTCTTTTAAACAAGTCATTTTTTTTCGAAATAGTATTTACTGCATATGAATTCGAACAAGCATCATGACAAGAGTAAGAAATACCTTTTCATAACAAATATTCGTTTCTTTCGACATTGCTAACACCAAATCCTTCACAGACCCCCTCTTAGGTACAGTTAGTTTGTACTACATAAAGAACAAAAATTCAAAAAGAGTATGAACATTGACATATTGTGAACAAAAAATTGAAAAATTGAAGAGCTTCTTACCAATTCTCTCGAACAAGTAATAACAGATCACATTTCAGAAAGTGCGTTTGACAAAAAAAGACAACAGGACACACAAACAGTGGGCCCATTTGCATGGAAAACTGGTAATTATATCTCAATGGCTTAAATTATTTCATAGTATTAATAATAACCTTTAAAAAGTATCATGCTATATCGTATATTTCATATGTAAAATACATGTTTCGTATAGCAACCAGGTGATCTGACCACAGCCAAAAGGCCTGGGACAAGCAACTACATAAAAACCTAGTTTCGTATCTGTAGTGAATTATTACTTGTATTTGGTGGGACTGTTTAAAACTTTGCGTCAGTATTCAGTAAAGGGAAAAGTATCTCTACGACGAATTTAAGAACAGGATGTTTATTTAGTTCATGCGATATTAACTAATTTAAAATTGAAAATGGACTATGGAATATTTGACAACTAATCCCAGCCCACTTCCGTGTTTTCGCATCACCTGGAAGATTTCACATGTCATATTTTGAACTACGCCATGTCACATGTGAGTCAAATGTTGCATGTGTGAAAGTGTTCCCACTCCAATTTTATTTTTGAAAATGTTTCAGTTACATATGTTTTTTCCATGTCAAATGATACAAATGAAATTTTCGTGACGCATAACAACATTAGAGTCATGGTCAAGACAAATTGTGCCGAATAGGCTTACAAAAACAATCTTGCAGCAAAACGTCTCTGAGGATAAATGATAAATAATGCTTAGACAAACTAAAAACTTACTTTAGTCGGAAGAGCTAACGGGTCTTCGGGAATTAGGAGAACATCGATATTTCGTTCTTTCTTCACAGGTAGAGGAAGGCTTAAGTAGCAAAATGGATCAAAAGTAACAGATACCTGAAACGAAAAACACAAGAGATACATTTTCCCATCTTCTAGAAAATGACAGGTTAAATAACTGGTTCTCTAACAAGAAAGTTCTGACTTGGTAAAACAAGTCATCGTTAAATCTGTATGTTAAATGATTGCCACGATAAAGCGAATGAACAGTAGTCTTTGATGTATGTATTTATATTTCTTATGATTTACACAACTCACGGCTTATATCTATCTCTATCTCTATCTATCTATTGTAATTTATCTATCTATTGTATTTATATATCTGTAAATAGTTTTAACAATAAAATTAATACCTATAGTTTTTCAACATTTTGAACTGTAAAAAATTAAGTATACTTGACAATGTTACGGCTTGCATGAAAAGCAATTACTTTATAATTGATGTAACTACCGTGTTTAAATAAAGTAGTCTGTCTGTCTGTCCATCTATATCTATATGTATATATAAATATATATATATATTATATACGCAGATGTATATATATGTATATGTACACATATGTATACATATGTCTATCTATCTATCTATCTATCTATCTATCTATCTATCTATCTATCTATCTATCTATCTATCTATCTATCTAT
>JBAHVQ010233045.1:0-10094 GCA_036872915.1 Nanipora kamurai
TATATATATATATATATATATATATATATATATGTGTGTGTGTGTGTGTGTGTGTGTGTGTGTGTGTGTGTGTGTGTTTATCATATACTTGTGCCTTTATCAGGGCGATAACAAGGTGACATAAAAACGATATGTCCCTGATATCGTTTTTTGTCTCGTTATATTTGTTGTTCTTTGATAAAGGCACAAGTATATAATAAATAGGTTATCATAATCGGGACGAGGCGATATAATTTTTATCGCTTTCAGGACGATATCATAAATGTCCCTCGTTTGCTGCGCTTATTCGTGATATTTTATGATATCGCCCCTCAAGTGATAAAAATGATATCGCCTCGCCCCTTATATGATAACCTATACATATATATGGGTTATATATATATGGATATCTGTGACTTAAATAATTGTAACCAAGGCTAAATAATCCTGTTCTCCGAATTTTTTAAGTTCTTTCTTGGGCCTTTGACTTGGTTCTTCAATTCTCAGAAGTGATGATTAATAGACCACGTGCTTCGCTTTCTTTACCCATGAGTCTCTGCAGTCGTAAGAGATGGAAGCGTCTACAGCACTGACCTCTATATAACTAAACTGCGGATGAACCTCTGGAAAATGTCCCCGAAAGTCCGCCATCTTGGTAGGTCGCAGTCCAGTTATATAGAGGTCAGTGGCCTACAGCTTGAAATGCGGTGAACTGGATTATTTAACCTTCATGGATATCTATATATTTAAGTTGTTGAATGTGAAGACAAATTGATTACCAGCACTGCGATGAATAGCAAAGAAAAGGTTTCTTGAGGAAACGAAAATAGTTGATAAAGTATTAGGCAAAATGAAGAGCTGCAATAGCAATTTCCGGAGATCCTCGAGTTGAGGTTAAAGAGGAGAAAAGATAGAAGGGAAGTTAGAAAACTGTAAAAGTGAAAACCGAGGTTGTACAAATTGTTATTGGTATCCTTGACGTAATTCCAAAAGGACCGCATGGTCATTTAGGAAGCATTGGGTGAATCTTAGCTTAGATCAAGTTCAAGAGACTGCCTTGTTGGGAAGTGCTAGAATCCTTCGTATAAGGTTCTTGAACGCTGAGGCAACATGATCTGATTTGTGTAGAGAACTCGACGCCAGTTAAATACGGAGTCTTTGTACTTTACTCCCATCTTGAGGTGAAATAAAATTCACTTGGTTGACCGGAAGGACTGATGATAATTTTTACTCTTAACTCTATTCGAACCGGGGAAGGGGAAAGTACTGCCGGTGACATTGATGGTATATCTTTGAAGTTCACGAATTTTTTGGCTGAAATGCTAAAAAGATTAGCTAAAAATGATAACTGCGAGAATATGTTTCAATTGTCTCTGTTTCAAATTTTTGGTCATTCAATTGTTAATTTTATATATTAGTTTCCTTTTTACCCGTTTATATCAAAGCAACTTCTAGTGTCCTAACTTCTTTCCCGTGATCAGCCAATTAACGCCTGGGTCCACGAAACTGAACAGCCTTCTCATGTACTTCCACAAGCACAAATTGCCGTCAGATTTGCGATGATCAGCTCTTGGCCAAAATTGGCCTAACCAGTCGCTCGGGTAAAGCAAAACTAGGGGTCAAATAGACAATAAAGTATTCAATAATCACACCTACATTTCCAAAGAGATGAAAGATCGTTCCTTTGTACAAGTCTGGAGATATAAAAGGTGTAATGAATTACCATCAAATCACAGAATTACCTGTGCTATCAAAGATTATTGAAAAGCGTATTCACGGTAGTCCTTATCTACAGTAAACAATCTGGTTTCCCTTAAAACCATAGCGAACAGACGGTACTAAATGCTATCACTGAAATACTTCCGCTCGAACTGGAATTCTCCTCGTCGATTATTGTAAGGCCTTTAACATGATTGACCTTGATACTCTTTTGTAGAAATTATACGATGGCGAACTGGTGGGGATAAGGGCTTTAGCCGTCATTTTTTCTCAGAAGTTAATTTAAAAGTAATAACCAAACAACGTAGATCCGTGATTTTTGGAGATGTTTACCCAGGGTAGAATTTCCGCTACCGCCACTGAAAATTTCGCTCCGGCATCTACGTACAGTCGAACCTCTATCAGGCGGCCACCCTCTGTTAAACGGCCACGTGTCAAAGTCCCAAAAATATTCCCTATAATTTACGGTAGATTATCCCTCTATTAAATGACCACCTCTATTAAGCGGCCGCGGCCACCTACGAGCGGTCGCAAATGATGTTTTATATTATTTATTACCTCTGTTAAACGGCCAGCCTAATTTATTAGGCACAATTCTCTACTGCAAAAGGAACCCAAAATAAAACTTGAGCTAAATTAGAACACTTGGTTGTTTGTCAGTATATGTATTTCATTCAACACATGTCACTTGAAACCTCATTCAAGTTTACAGGTAATCAAATTGAAAAACATTGCAATAAAAATATCTATACTTCGCATCAAATCCCTCCTTTTATAGCTTTGTCTTCAGCCAACTGATTGAAAATACATCTGCTGTGAATCGATATTTACAAGGAATTTGGTTTCGATATTCACAAGGAATTCACAAACCATAGCCGCCACCTTTATTTACGCGCTTTCCCTTTATCACTGTTTTCCCGGAGCTGGTCGCTCGTTTTCGAAACTTTGGAAGACTAGTGGACGTTCGTCAAGCTCGTTTACTCATAAAAACAATTTCTGAGCCCTAGACGGGAATCGAACCCGCAACCTTATGATGACCGGTGAGACGCTCTAACCATTGAGCCACTATGACTCAGATGGCGAGCTAGGGTGCAGGTTCGTCATATGTACTGCCTAAGCGGAAGTCACGATATGGTAATAATGATGCAAATGTACTTAATGTCGAACACGAAATTGGTACATGTGGGGGTAAATATCAGACGACTAGTGGACGTTCGTCAAGCTCGTTCTCTCAGAAAAACGATTTCTGTGCCCTAAGTACGTTAGTACATTTCCATCATCATTATCATATCGTGAGTTCCGCTTAGGCAGTACATATGATGAACCTGCAGCCTAGCTCGCCATCTGAGGCGTGGTAGCTCAATGGTTAGAGCGTCTCACCGGTCATCAGAAGGTTGCGGGTTCGATTCCCGTCTAGGGCTCAGAAATCGTTTTTCTGAGAGAACTAGCTTGACGAACATCCATTAGTCGTCTGAGATTTACGAAGCTCCCACATGAACCTAGTTCATGTTCGACATTAAGTACATTTAAAAACTTTATGAACTAGATTGTAATTAGTTTGAGGACATGTTCAATGACTTGAAAATCCTCGTTCATTTCATTGGGATTCAACTATCGTTTTTTGCTAGACATATCATGAAGTCGCTTTACAGGTTGACCTGATTTAAGACTGCCTCGCCTTTGGCGCACTCTTTCGCGAACACCCGCCACAGCATTCGAGTCCTCCTTATTGCTTGATTCTCCCTTAAGATAATGTTCATCATCGATGCTTGATATCCATATATTCGCGATAGGCTCTGATAAAAGAAATTCCACCTTTCCGGCCAGCAGGCAAAATTCGGCCATTTGCGAGCCGACATTGTTCAAGGCAGTATGTGAAAATGTCCTAGTTGACGAGTACCGTTGACTTGAAGGACAGCTGTATGTAACAGGTCTGCGGCCCCCCGAGCAGACACCCGGTTGGAAATTTAAAGCTGGCTCAAGTGTGTCCTGTCATTCACGCAAAGCAGCAACCGAAAACTTAAAAGGCCATGCAACATGTAAAGTGTTAAGACAAAGTCGAAGACCGGCCACAGTAACAGTCGCCCAAGCAATCGTGGTTCAAATTTGAAGATCAAGCGTAAATGTCTTGTCCTTTCCGAAAAAGTTGCAGTGATCAGCTTCGCTAAAGAACACCCTGATCTCGGAGCCAGAAAGATAGCTGAACACTTTCAAACTGGAAGAACGCAGATCCAAACTGTAATACAAAACAAAGCATCTATACTTGCTTTGTACGAAAGCAGAAGTGAAAGAAGGCAGCAAAAGCGACAGCGCAAAGCCAGATACTCCTATGTGAACGAAGCCGTGTGGGAATGGTACACCATGTGTAGGAAATCAAACATACCTGTTTCCGGAATAATGTTTCAAGAAGAGGCCCTACTAATGCTAAACTGGATGAACTCTGATATTCTGGCCGAAGTAACAGACGTATTTTGCTGTTTATTGATAATGCCCAAAGCCATCCAGAAAGCTTGAAAGGACAGCTCTTCGAACATAAACATTGTGTTTTTGCCCAAAAATACCACATCTAAGGCTCAGCCACGGAATGCTGGCATCATTGCCAACTGGAAAGTCAAATACCAAAAGCGATATACACCAATAAATTGTACATTAAATAGGTTAAAAGGATTCAAATTAGCACACCTAAACGTGGCATCAGTTCCAAAACATCTTGACGAACTGAAAACATTAATGGTGAAAAACAGGTGGATATACTTAGCATTAATGAAACAAGATTAGATGCTACAATTTGTAACAATGGAATAAATATCCCTGGGTATGCTTTATTCAGAAAAGACAGATCCAGAACTGTGCGTGGCGTATGCCTTTACATTAGAGATGTGTTAAATGAAACTGATAAAGCGAGAGATGTTCCTTTCAATTTCGAAGCCATTTGCGTTGAAATAACTAAACCTAAATCTAGACCTTTCCTTGTTACAATGGTATATCGACCCCCTAATTCAGGATCTGAATTTATGGTCCTTTTTGAAACCTATTTACTAAAACTAGACAAGGACGATAAAGAGTTAAGTGTTACAGGGGAATTCAATTGTGAGTTTTTTATTTAGCATTTTACAACCTCATTTCAACAAATTTATTGAGATTTTAAATCTTTCTCAACTTGAGCAAGTAATCACTTATCCTACTCGTGTAACCAGTAGTCATGCTAGCTTACTGGATATTATTGCCATAAACAGACCTTATAAATTATTGAATTCAGGTGTTTTACATATTGGGATCAGCCACCATAGTTTGGTCTATGCTTGCTTTAAAATAGCCGTCCCCAAGCAAAATCCTAAATTTATTCAAAGTAGAACTTTTAAACGCTATAGTCAAGGTCTTTTTAACCAAAATAATTGTTCCCGAGGAATTACTGGGCTGAGGAATTAAAGCTGCGTCAGACATAGCGCACTCAATAAGCGATGACGAATACTATGGAGATTTGCAAGAACCAGGAATTAAGTCGTTGGCGGAGGCCATTGGGCATGCTGAGGATCTGCGGAATTTCACACTGTAGCATGGATACGAGGAGATATCTCTATCAATTTCAAAGACAAGTGATGTGCTTTGCGCTTTAAAACTCAATGAACCGCGGCGACAAATGCAGATTAAGGACTATTTTAAGCCAATATAGTTGGCTAGGCGTCAGTATACATGGATCAAACGTGTTGTAGTTTTGTAAATTTCGCAAGTTTAAGTTGTAAGTCGTTTCGTTGCTGTTTTGTTTTGTTCTTGTACCAGTTTTTGAAAACTATTTTGTTAACTACTTGTTGGTTTTTTCAAAGTCTACTTGTTACTGTTATCAGTAATTTAAAAATTGAATAAAAGGGCATTTGACCACACCCAAGGCCCATTGTTGCGTCCCTCCATTAATCCTTTGATTCGCGGAGTAACCAGGGTCTTCCCTTTGACCAGTAAAATCATCTGACGTTAGACAGAGTAAAATAATAAAGTTGTCACACAACAACTGCATGCATGAAAAGATTACGCGTCCACATAGCCATTCCCCGAGGGTGGCCGTTTAATAGAGGCTTGACTGTATCATATTTACACTTAGTTTTATTCATCTTCCAAAGTATTTATCCATATGCTTTTGAGTCTAAAATTTGAATTTTCTACTTTTTAGAAAACATGTATGAGAAGTCACCTTAAAGTAAAACTGAACAGTTTACTGAATTCACCCAATACAAGACGTCAGAAGCTATATCTGTCAAAGATTTAACAGAATTACTGAAGGTGGTAAATCTTTTTCAGTTACACCTATGAGATTGTGAAACAAAATAACACTTAAACTATAATGAGCCATTTTGAATTGTTACTGTGCTATAATAACCAGTGGCGTTGTAGGACAACGTCAGTGGAGGTGGATAAAGTTTCCAATTTTCTGACAGACGGATCTTTCCTGTGACCTTGCGCTTATTTTGGGACTATTTTGCCTCAGAGTTTTTCCAAATTTCCGATTACCGAAAATCTGTAATTCTTGTGTTCGGCTGATAATATTTGAATCATTATTATCATATCGTGACTTCCTCTTAGGCAGTACATATGACGAACCGGCACCCTAGCTCCCCATCTGAGTCTTGGTAGCTCAATGGTTAGAGCGTCTGACCGCTCATCATAAGGTTGCGGGTTCGATTTTCTTCTAGGGGTCAGAAATCGTTTTTCTGAGAGAACGAGCTTGACGAACGTCCTCAAGTTGTCTGATGTATACCAAGCTCCCACATGAACCAACTTTGTGTTCATCTAATAATAAAAAATTGTGCAACATCTCCGAGATACTATAGACAATAATGATAAAAAGGAATTCTACGAAGTTTTAGGGCAATATTTTATTTGGTTATCTATAGCGATATTACTTATTTATCCGTAATCGTAAGTAGCTACTCACAAAATTTCGTTTTTGATAGAGGGGAGCCTAGCCCCCGCAGGTTACGACCCGAGTCATCTACTTGCACGACAGTGAGGTGAGACACTGTAAATGAATGATCTAATCTTTCTGACAC
Source organism: Nanipora kamurai (assembly GCA_036872915.1). Classification (NCBI taxonomy): domain Eukaryota; kingdom Metazoa; phylum Cnidaria; class Anthozoa; order Scleralcyonacea; family Helioporidae; genus Nanipora; species Nanipora kamurai. The sequence continues at coordinate 6,741 of JBAHVQ010233045.1, forward strand.
CTCTAAAATTTCCGACAAATATCGACCTAGAGAAGTGCAAGTCCCCTTGCCCCCACCATCCAATGTTAATAAACTCATAAAACTTTGATTTAAATTTAGAAAAGTATGTGGTACCCGGACTGATTTCCCATGTATTTCATTCTGTTTTATTCTCCTAATGTATTTGAAGTGTCTATCACCCCCGAATAAGACTCACTTCGATTGAAACTACGCCTAAAATTATAAAGAATAGCTTGGATTGTTTAGTGATACCGATTTTTGTTCTTGAGTTATTGAAGTTTTTGTAATATGTAAAGAAGATATGTGATGACGTCAACCAAGTCAAGTAGAATTATGGCAAGCTATAATGTCGGGCATATCATACAAAATTATCCATCGTAATCTCTCAAAACTTTGCACGAATAAACAGACCATCAAACTTAAGTTATTTGGTTGCCATAGCAACATATTAGTTTTTCGGCCTCTTAATTTATAAAACAAAATTAATTGTTTTCTATAAAGTGTAAACCTTTTTGAGGTTGGTACTAGTAAAGGTTTCCACCAACCTAATCAATGTGAAAATATAATTTGAAGTTGAAGTAAAGCCTGATATGACGGAAAACAAACATTTTGGAACGGAAAGATTGAGGTCTGCAAACTAAGCTGTTCCTATGGAGACTATATAACTTGAACTAGCTTCTTCAATTTGGTGGTCTGTATATACATGCAAGGTTTTGAGTGATTATGATGGATAGTTTTGATGTCCATGACATTTTGATTTGCCCCAATTCTGCTTGACTTGGTTGACGTTATCACGTACCTTATTTGCATATTAAAAAAAAAAACTTCAATAACTCAACAACAAAAATCGATAACACGAAATGGTCAACGGCATTCTTCATAATTTTGGGCGTGCATTCAATGGAAACAAATCATATTTTGGGGTGACAAGTACTTAAAATTTTCTTTTTTCCACATTTTAAAAAAATGTCGGGGAGCCACCTTAAGTTGAACTAAATTAAGCAAATTGACAATGTTCACTTCCGGAAAAAGTTTGATATCCATAGAAGTAAAATGGCGCAATATGTTCTTGTATTTGAAAAGAATCGAACTCGAATGTGATCAATGTCTGACGAAGAGGGCGAGAAGTGTCCAGACCTTGTTCCAATTACTCCATTGTCTAGTGACTACAGGGATGAAGTATCATGGACGAAAGATTGCCGTGTTCCTGTAACAATAGTCACAGGCTTTTTAGGTACACTGTATGAGCGGGGATATCAATTTTCACTTTAGACATCTACCTCGGGCACTTAGCATACTCTGAGTCTTTTCGGAAGTCGTATCGACAAGTGTACTAAAATATGTGTTAAAATTATTTGCACAGGTCAACTTAGATTGATCTCTGTAGATGAATTTTGGAATGGCTTTGGTCTTTTCTCCTAAAATATAAGTAGTGTGCATCTATTCTCCAGAGATCCAAGGAACAAAGATATTTTCGCCATGTCTGTTAAAATAATTGTTACAAATAAGGAAAGTTTTTTGTTAAGTTTATCCAACATGGCGGCAGTGACATGCACAGCAAGAGTATTAATACTAAAGTCTCAACAACCAAATATATTTGAAGACCTATGAACTTTCTACTGGAAATTTCGTCATTCAGTTAGACTGCTTTTTAATCTTCCTAAACTTTTCTTGGTCTAATTTGGTTAAAGGGGCTGGAAAGACAACACTGTTGAATTATATCCTGAAAGAACAGCATAAAAAAAGAATTGCAGTGGTACTGAATGAATTTGGTGAAGGTGAGCTTGATGTATTTCCCAAGTTCAACTGAGGTATCGTGCTAATTACTGCACATTGTTCTAATTTTTTAAGGAACTGCATTGGAAAAATCAATGGCAATTGGACAAGATGGTAATCTTTATGAGGAGTGGTTGGAACTCAGGAATGGATGCTTATGCTGCTCTGTAAAGTAAGTAACAATAGTAGTGGTCATATTGTTTGAGGGTAGGATCCTTGAAGCTGGATGCAAAAATAGTGAAGTCAGAGTGACGTTTGTTCCAACTTACTGGATTATGAAGAAGTGGCTGTGTTTGTATTGTATGATATGTGATATGTGCATTATGTAGGTGATATGTGCATTTTGTATGGGGACCATCCTTTCATGTGTCCTCAGAAATGAGGACACACTGTTTGCAGGCGAGTAAATGTTGTTACTGCATCAAAGATGAAGTGATTTTTACATTCAGGCATCATGCTTTTGCTGTATGTTTTTATTTATGTAACAGGTTTAAAACAGGTGTGAGAAATTACTCATTGCCCAGACTTATTGTGCAAGAAATAGTAGCTGCAGTTTTTTTTATTTTAAATTTAATTCATTTTTATTTGTATGGGAGTTTATAAATCCCCTGGACAAATTTTGGTACAAAAAGGAGGATGTGTTCTGGGAACAGGGGAAATATGGTCATTCTAGCATTATACATGTCATGGGGTTGGGGAGTGACTGTAACTGTCGCTGGTCAAAACGCTTTTTATTCATTGGAACCTTTAAAAAAGGTTCAACCATGTGCCGAACAGTAACAACAACAAAACCGTGAGGGCCTGGCACTACATAGGTGGCCCAGTCAAACTAACCGCCTTTACATGGCTCCCCAAAATGTGAAACATTTTCAAATAACGTTTAAATTATTCGTGTTCGTAAATAATCTAATATGCGTTTGTACAACTAGTTAAGCTTTAAACGTGGCTCCTCGTCGGGGAGTCCCGGTCTCTAGAGTCTATTCTGCTTCTAACAATAAAACAAGCTTGCTTATCGGTCTCTCTAACGTAGATCCCGTAGACATTCGTAAACATGCTGATCTGACAAGACCATTTTCATCAGTCCGTGTGCTTATAACTTTAGCCATTACCCACTGATTCCTAGGTGAGTCACTGTCTTTTACAAGAACAATATCGCCGTCTCTGAAATTTCTCGTTTCTTTGCTCCACTTTTGTCTCGGCTGCATGCTCTGTAGGTACTCACATTTCCATCGCTTCCAGAATTCGTTAGTTAAATGTTGGACCTGACGCCATTGCCGCCTCCAGTACAAATCTGTGCGCCGAAACTTGCCCGGAGGTGGCATTACTATCTTTGACTTTCCTGTCAGAAGAGTCATTGGCGCAAGTGGGGTGAGAGAGAGAGGGTCACTGAGAGACTCGGTTGAAAGGGGGCAACCATTTATGATAGCTTCAGCCTCGCATAGCAATGTCCTCAGTTTCTCATCGTTCAGGAGATGACCGTGTTCTTTCATCAATGCACCTAAGATGTTACGTATAGATCTTATCTGTCTTTCCCAGACGCCACCAAAGTGACTTGCTGCGGGTGGATTTCTTTTCCAA
>JBAHVQ010233066.1:0-10093 GCA_036872915.1 Nanipora kamurai
TGTATGTACAGTATGTATGTATGTATGTATGTATGTATGTATGTATGTATGTATGTATGTATGTATGTATGTATGTACGAATATGTATGTGCCTGTGCATATGCACATGTGGGGTGTTTGTAGAACAGTTGTACATGGCCCTAACTAGACTTTTAGGGAGAGCAACTTAGTTAAATTATAGGGTTAGAGGTTTATATAAGGACACTTTCTACTATCTATTTACTATTTTCGTGTACATCTATGATTATAGATATGTAGAAAGATATTTATACACATGTTTCATATTTATTTGCATATGCATGTTCAAATGATAACTTGCATGTGTATGCGTAGAATAAGTATAAATATATGTATATGTCTGTACACTTCTATTTTTCTTTTGCGTTTCTTCTCTCTCTTCAATATTATGAATTTCCCAATTAATCAGCTTAGTTATTGTAATCACATTTTTAACTCTACCAGAATTATAAAATGTTCTCATGTTTTTCTTTCACTCTTTTCGCAGGATTGCAGACAGGTTTGACCAATGTTGCTACGTGTTAAAACTCAAACCAGGTGTAATTTGTGACGCCCCTAAGGATAGTTTCTCAGACTGTGACAAATTAATAAAAGACCAGGTGCTTCTCGCGATACTCTGGATAGTCATGGTTTTTGTCATTGTCGTGAACGCTACCTCTTTTGCCATCAGGCTTTTCCTTGGAGGCGTGAAGAATGCGTCCAGGCTACTCATTCTCAACCACGCGGTTAGCGATTTCCTTATAGGAGTGTTTTTGGCAGGAATACTTTACAAGCATCATTCACTAGAAGGCGAGTACTTTCGGTCTGACATGGATTGGCGGAACAGTATAACCTGTAGAGTTTTCGGCGTCATTGCGTTGCTCTCAAGTGAGATGTCATTGGGAACTCTATCGGCCATCGCATATACACGCTATTACTCAGTTGTACACGGCCTCTCAGGAAAAAGAGTACGTTTACGAATCGCGACGGTCATCATCTTTTCCATTTGGGTGTTTGGTTTGTGTGTATCACTGATTCCAGCATTTCTTCGTATTTACTTTAATGATGTTGAAACATCAAAGGGTTTCTATGGTGAAAACGCCTTGTGTTTGCCGTTGAATTTACCTCGCGAAGGACATCGAGGCTGGGAATACTGCCTTGCCTTATTTGGTTGCATCAATTTGATTGGTGTGTGTTACATAACTGGCACATATGCTCTTACGCTTAACCACGTGTTCTCCGCCAGTGCCGACAGACATCCGCAACAACGTAATGAAGATACATTTCTGGCAATCCGAGTTGCTCTCATAGCCTTAACCGATATATTTTGCTGGGTTCCGGTCATTTTCCTGCTATTTCTTTCTTTGGCTGGTATAGTATACGACAAAGAAGACATCGTTTATTCCTGGTTTGTTGTTTGCGTATTCCCGATCAATTCAACTATTAACCCTCTTCTTTACACGTTCCTTACCCCACGGATGTGGAAGAAAATGAAGAATAGATTTCGATCGATTTGCGTCCAAATTTGTCAGTCAGGAGGTAAGAAATCTTACGGAATTAACTGCTTGTTACAAAGGATACGAATACGGGATGGTATGAATTTACATAAAATATAAGTGTTTTAGCTACATTCGGACATAGAAATTCGATCTGGGAGCAAGAGTTTGTTGGTACGAATAACATGGACGCGAATCCTGCAAAATTTTAAAAATCAATGTTCAAATTATTTCGGTTATCATTGCAATAACTGTCTACATTATCTCAACAACGTTATAAAATCACTCACAAAAAGGCATCTTACATGCATCAAATTTTGTACATAATATTCTGAGTTTTAGATCGTTGGACGAGATATGGGTCAAATATAGAGACGCGAACCTTACCCTAAAAATTTCCATCGACTTCAGTATGAAGGTTTTATATTATGATGGCGCAATGATCTTTGCTCGTAAGCACTCAGAACTCAATCATACCAATTTTGATTTGATTCTTATTAGGTATTAGTAACTTAATATACAAATATAAAACAAAACATAATTCGATCGACAACTAACATATTGTGAAACTAAGTTTCCGACTAATCCCAGGACGACAAAGTTTAAATGTAATGTTTCACCTTGATTTCAAAGACATCATCGGGCCAATTGACTTTACATACTAGTGACAATAAACTTAATAATATGTAGGATGGATGATATAATTACAGAAGAGAGCTTATCGAGACCTGTTTGCATGATTTTGACCATACAATATCTGTCATCATCTCCTCTTTGTAGAGCATTTGTATGCAACTTTTTATTAATTTTCTATCGATTTATCCGATCCATCCATTTATCTGTCCGTCCATTTGTTTACCCGTTCATCCTCGCTCCTAAGTTATCTTGAAGCAGTAAGATAGCTCAGGACTATGAATGGACTTTTGGTTATGTAATCAAGATATCATTAAATTGACGACTTGCAATATCTTGAAATTCAGAAGGCTTTCTTAGGTCTTCTTGGTTCCATGAACAATTCATGAGATTTTTTTATTAATGTTTAACTAAGATGATCGCCATGACGTTATATGCAAATCATCAACCCCTTCTTTACGTGCCAAGCATAATGTGGAGGAAGTATTTATTAGTTGTTACCTATTTATTAGTTACTGCGGCATTAACACTGTCTTTCTTTTCGTAGATGAAGGACTAAGGTCAAGAAGGAATAACCAAAGCTCATACAAAGGTACTCAAGTTTTTGAACTGAATGAATGTAGCTAACCTGTGGAAAATAACGACATAACACCTAATTTACCAGTGGAAAGCTCCCAAGAAGACAACAACAATGATTAATAAGAACTTGTTTCCCTTCATTGAAACCAGGTCATATGATAATTTAAAATAGATATAACATTTCTCTCATTGTCTTAAAGAGGTTCAATAGAGTAACTTTTAATAGGAGGTTGGTAAATACATATGGCACGTATGCATCGATCATTATTCGATCACGACAGCACCGTGCGCGTCACTAGAAATGTGAATGATTGTTTTGGTGTATTTGTTTAAAACTTAGTAGTTAAATCAAACAGAGTAAGCTCGGAAATACAGTAAGACGCACTTTGTACCAAACTTACACTGTTTTAAAGAGAGAAATGCTCATAAATGGAGACCGTATTAATTGTATTCTGTAAACATAGAAACTGTAGGAAGTCACCATAACTAGGTTTTAATAATGCTACATTGTACTTAACATTAATCTGTTGGAATTATCACAAAATGTATGAAGAAATTGTAGGTTAGAGATTTTTTGCTGTTTGTTAGTTTTCATAAACTGAATATTACTGAAAGGGATGCGCTTTTGTACGCAAGACCAGTGAAACCATGTTCGAGGTATTTAAATGATTTATTTGCAACTGGAGCAATTTGAGTTGTTCTCAAACGCATTAATAATAATTCATAATTAATTAATCATTATTAATTAATTAATAATTATTAATAATAATTAATCAGCATTAATAATTCATGAGGAAAATACAAAAGAAATTAGTACAGGAACGTTGTTTTGATAGTCCGGTCAAACACTTGAATAAATTAACCGCACCTTGACCTCGATTTTCTCCGAAAACATTCATTCGTTTGATAACCCAAACATCGTAGGAGTTTTTCGTGAAACATTTCTTAAACGATCAAGACCTGAACTCGGTGTTTGAAAGAATTTCGAGAAACAGGAACTCTCTTCAATATAAAATCATATGCTCTATTCTTCACAACGAGTTGGATAACATCAACCGCCGACGCCCTTACCTAAATATCAAAACACACGTGCTTTGATATCAAAATACGGCTGCATTCCGGCGATGTTGTCAAAATCATGAAGACAAAGCGAGAGTTAAATTTTCTAAATTCTCTAAAATTCTTTTTTCGTTTAGTTGTGTTTCATCAAGAGATCCAAACACTCGGAAACAAAAACACTCCGCCTTCGGCCTCGTATTTTCATTATGCTTCCTCGTGGTTGGATCCTCTAATGAAACACTTAAACCCGTTCTTTACACATTACTTGAAAAGTTATATTTGCACCAAATGTGGGAGGTCATGTTGTTGGGCATGTGCGTTGATTCAGTATTAGTCCCAAATTTTATAGTACACAATTCGTGCAATACAGTCAAGATTTAACCCATAGGTTCTTCTGCAGAAGCTTGCCCATCATGTCCCCCATAAATTTAATGGAGTCGGAAATAAGAGCACTTGATCATTAGCAAACTCTTCTTCAGAGGATTTTTAGTATTTTCAAAAGGGTGTCAACCTCCATTTCGCATCAGTGAGCTCTATATTTAACTGGAGAGATATCTTCCCGCCCTCAGGTGAAGCCAGTGGCAGTTTCAGTTGGTATCCACTGTTTCGAGTAGACCTTTCATGTATCTCAAAGTAGTTTATAAAATTTGAACAGACATTTCCATCTAAGCAATTTCGGACCAACCGACAGGCTTTCATTTGATTGATAATGGAAGGCGATTTGATTTCGAATTCATAATTAGTTTTTGATGTAAGAATATCCAGTGCGCGGTGGTGAAATACTAGAAGTTTGTCCTCTCTCATCTGGCTTAAGTGCAAATTTAATAGCCCACAATAGGTTAGGATCGGGAGAATGATCCCTTGGTAAATCGCTCTTGTTGCCGTCGTATTAAGAAAGGGTCTTATCTTTCATAATAATCTCAATCGTCCACAAGCCTTCTTATATATGATGTTAAAGTTGGAGTTCATATTCAGTGAATGGTCAATATGAACGCCTAAATACTTGTACACCATTGTAGCATTGATCAACTGATTTCTAAATGTTATATTCATAGATTTCGGTTGTTGTGCCAGGTTTTTGGCAGTACCAAACAACATTGATTCCGTTTTGCCTGAGATAACATTCAAGATCAATTCGTTTTCGTCGCACCATTCAGCAATTGATTTCACATCGGATGAAAGTCGAGTTTCGATGATGGAGGTATCTTTTCCAGCAACATAGATAACCGTATCACCCGCATAAATGGCGACATTGGAATGCTTAAGGTAGGATGGAAATTCATTGAAAAAAAGCAATAAAAAGAAAGGGGCCAAGAACGGACCCTTGTGGTACGCCAGATGTAACTTTCCCAGCTGTAGACAAGCAACCCTTATACAACACTTGCTGGTTTCGATTAAAGAGATAATCTTGGAACCATTGATATTCGTTATCCAATATGCCATAACTTAATTTCTAGCTTACTCAGAAGTTTTCCATGGTTAAGAGTGTCAAACGCCTTGGTTTGGCACTCATCATATGAGGTCAGAGAGAGACCAGAATAATTTCAAGGCTTTTTTTGACTGAAATAAACTAGATCTAATTAAATCGATATAATTATAAAGAAGGGAAGAAAGCATTGTGTTGTTTAAAAGAGAAAAATATTGCCCTGCAGTGACAGACTGCAGGGAAAATAGGGAAAATTCCAACGTTTGAAATAAAATATCTAAGAATCGAGATACAGCAACTAACTTGCCGAAGCTGACCTATGAAATGCAGCTTTTGTTTTTGTAGAGAACTGAGTACTAGTGTGACGTCAAATCGTTCATGTTCGTTATTTGTATGCAAATAGTTGTGAATAAAAAGTCTAAACACCACATTTTGGCGACGAGGAAAACATAAACAGCGGCCAGAGAGACAGAAAAAGAATTGTAGACCAAGCGGGCTGATTGAGATGTAGAGTGATTGGAAATATCATTCAATGTAATAATCCTATTCTGACTAGCCAATTATCCACTCCTGACTATTCAGTTATATTGTTAGATGGTTATCCTTTTACTTTTATCTTAAACGTGCTTTATATGATCGACGTTACAACTTCTTGTTGAAACAAACATCTGAAATTGCGTTGCCAGCGCGAGAAAAAAATCGTAGCATTTATCGACGGCTTTAAATGTGTCTGAAATTTTCGACGTGTGATAGCGAGGTAGTTTTCGAACAAGGGAGATTTTATTTTGACGACAACTACATTGAAAATTTTAGTACGGCATTAGGAAGAACTCTGCTAAAAATGATCTTGACATGACGAAAATTTGAGCTCGGGCTGAGCTTTTGAAATTTTGACTCAGCTGATTTGAAATATTAGCCGGGGCCGAAACTGTTGATGTAGTTCAGCTCCAGAGTTCGCTAAGACGCGTTTGCTGAGAAGAATTTAAATGTTTTTCGTGAATTTCCCATTCTAAGAGCCAGTAATTGGAACTGGAAACAACCAGCACTGATCACGGCTAACATGAACATTGACATAGAAAAAGAGAAAATGCTTCAATCATTTTCAAACTACTCGTACAATTCTCTACCCCTGTAGATATGCGACGTGGGTAGCGTTAACACTCAAATTTCTTCTTTTTTATATCAAAGGAAGGCTTCACGTAAGGTAATTTAGTCAGTAGTTGGTAGTGAATTAACGTTATTCCTTAGAAAAAATGTAGCTGACTTTGCTACGTCTCTGTGTCAACGTCGTTGAGAATAACTAGAAGTGCTCTTGGTTTGGTCATGTGTGTAACATATATGGCATAGATGGAGGACCCCTGAGTGACTAAAAAATTATTCATTTCTTTTGCTTTGGAAAGTGGAATCTATTGTGAGGACCAATAGTCGTTGCCATTTGCTATCGCTTTTACAATAATATTCTTGTATATTGCATCTGGGTAACCCTGCAGTCTAGTTTTAAAAATAGATTTTGCTGCCAGATAATGTTTTGCTTTGTCAACACTGCAAACATACTTATCAAAAGACATTAGTCATGAGATTTTTTAAGGAAGGGAATAGGTTGACAGATAACTTAGAAAATGAAAGATAGTTTATTAATCATGAGTTAGATTTTGAACCCAGTGGAGCGGTTTATCTCTAACCTTTCAGGAAATGTTTTCAAACAGTAAACAGAAACCAACAAGTGTCTCTAGTTTCAAAAAATAACCTTAACCGCATGCAAGATTGGCATTTCGTGAATGTTATTTATGCCAATTGAAACAACAACACAAACGACGAGCATGCCATAAAAGCATATCCAAATCAGTGTACCATGATTGAGCAAAGTTTCCTATTCCCTCTAAAGTTCGGCCGTTTTGTTAATTGTAGCTACCTTTTTTGCCTGTTGAGTAAAGAGAGACAACAGACTGATGACGATGTTTTCAATTTTCAATGTACAATTCATGTACAATCTTCACAAACCACATCAGACTGCTACATCCGCGGTTATGATCTGATCCCAGCTGTCATTTCTGCATGTGATCTTCGTAATTAAAGTCGGCATGTTCATATATAAACACGGGAAAGGTTTTAGGTCTTTGAGAACATTTCTTTTTCTTATTATGTCCTTACAGTCTAAAACTAAAGATTCGTTATTGCATTGAGGTTTGTAGCGGTGAAATGACTAGAAATTTGATGACACCAAGTAGCAGTCATTTACAATCATTATTGTTGCTATGCTATGGTCAACTTATTCATTAATGTCAGACTTTGAGGTCGACCAATGCACGAATATCGAATTCTTTTTTAAATATCTTACACGAAATCGCGAAAAGATTCCATTTGTCCACTTACTTTATTTAGTTTTCTTTCTTCCAGTAGTTTCCGCACTAAAGTACAGCAACAGACGATATTTCTCTGAGGAATCACATCATTGTCGGCTTGCATTACAGCCAAAAATTTTACAGAGAACCTATGAATTTTGTCTCTTATTTATTAACAGTAACTGCATGAAAACCTTTGCAACTCCCTTTTCATCAACCATGTTGTCTCGTTTTCGAGTAACAATGATCAACAGGTATTATATATAACGTTCTGTCTCATATCAAACGGTATAATAGGATATTCCCAACCATATCAATATGCAGCATGACGGAGAAACGAAAAAATAATATCAAAATAAACTTAATTACAGGTGAAAGATGATCCCACATTTACCATATAACTATCATGTCTTTCCGACTTCTGTCTTAGAAAGCGTTCCTGCATCCCTCTTTTGATGAATGGGACAAGAATCTTTCAAAGAAACAACAGCTGCACTGTCTTGTCCATCGTCACTTATTTCGCATGTACAGTATTTGATATCGGCGCAAGCGCCACGTCTTCCCTTACGAAGGCAGTTCTCAAATTCTTTCGGCGGAGTTACCACATGTGAGTCCGAGGTTGCCATTCCAATCGGTTTAATACCAAGTCTTCAATATACGAGTGAGGTATTTAATAAAAATTAGTAGCCATTGCGTTCACCGAGATACAAGAAACGCATCCTGCAGCTCTCTATGATCGCTATTTCATATACGTGTCGTGAGATTTGCTTCAGATCATTATCTCATTGATAACTTCTGCAAAATGCTCGAAGCAACAAGGAAACATTAGATGATTTTCTTTCAAGAATCTCCTGAAGAAATACTGGATCTTGAGTTTCGATCTAAAAATCCAAACGAAGTCGTCGGGTCCCGTTTCCTTAGTAAGGTTGAAAGAGCTCCTTGCCATTCAAGTCTGGGTCCTGCAGGTTAGTGATGCATTAATAATTAGCGAGGAGTTCAACTGTAAATGTTCTGAAGACACGCTGATTGTTTCGCAACAAAAACCACGGCACATTTACTGTTGTTGCCTTACTCAAACTGAGTTTAGGATTTTAGGCTTTTTCTTCCACCAAGACTGAAATTATGTAAAAATAATAGACGAATCGCGTCGCTGGTTAATTGTAAACCTGTACGCTTCTTTGTTCGGTAATTATTCTATACGATATATAATCAAACAAGACGTTGAGTAGATCTGACTTCGAAAAAATCAAACATTTCTCCATATGTTCGACGTCTCTAACATTTCTATTACCTTGAACTAGAAGACTACTGAAATTTTATTTCTATTGAATGGATTATTTTAAAATCTATATCGTCGTTTATGACGATAATGCATGACAGACGACAATTATAAAATATTCATGTACTATACATATTAATATGCTATTTGGCAAAGAAAATCTGCGTAACGTAGACCGACCGGCAAGTTATAAAAGGTAAAGACAATAAGAAACAGCCAAAATATAGTATCTTAAGGCTAAATATCCAAGTTAAAACAAGAAAAGACAACCTAAATGGGACAGTATTTCGGCTTTATTGTAGAGTCATCATTAGACCAACCGTTAATAAAAAGTCAGGTCTCAAGATATTTTCAGGGTTAAATTTTATCAACTGCTTTTTTCAAATAGATATCTGGCTATGTTTAAATTATGTAATCAAAATGGCATATTAAAGGACTATTTGAGGGAAAATATACATCTAAGTCTAGCTTCATACAATATACTGGAATCAACTATTTCTTTTCCATGGAAACATGCAATTCTCGAAGGGAAACGGAGGGCCTATATACGTATATATTCAATAGAATAAAATATCCTTAAAACGATCTTGACTTCATTTGACAAGATAATAAAGAATGATGTTAGCAGTTCTTTATCTTTGTTCTCGCGATAGTTGGAGCATGCAAATGAAGTATGACGTCATTCTGAGATCCAGCATCGAGGCTCTTTAATTGACTTAAATTGATTAGTAACTCTTTTGCGGCAAGAAATGTGAGCGAGCAGTAAGTAAGCGACAATAGCATAACCAATCATTTATCCTCAGCTTCGTCACCGCCAAAGATCATACTTGTAGTCTCTGGATGCCGTTTTGACGGTTCAGGATGTAGTTGTGGAATGACTTTTAGGTTGTATATAAACAAAAGAAAATTTGTTACGTCTTTTCTTTGACTGTAACAATTGCTATTATATTTATGAATTACAACAGGAAGATCCAGCTGACATTAGACATTCTGCAGATTTGTTATTATATAAAACTAACAATATTCTTGCTTTTAGCTAATCATCACTCAGTAGTGATGACTGATAATAAATATCACTTATTTACTGGGCCCGAGGGAAACAGTGTGTTTTGTGGCCCAGAGACCGCCGTTGTTGCCCGAGGCGATGCCGAGGGTAACAACGACGATCGAGGGGCCACAAAACACACTGCTTTCCCGAGGGCCCTGTAAATAAGTGTTTTATTATATACCAATAGTCAAAGAAACAAAGTAAAGAACAAGTGAACAAGCGAAAATTTAAATT
>JBAHVQ010233077.1:0-10092 GCA_036872915.1 Nanipora kamurai
AAGTAATCGTATCGACGCCAACCCCCCGGTGTATCGGAATGTTTGAACTTATGAACACTATAATTTCGACACGATTGATTTACATAAAGTACATTGTAATTATAGTTGAGCCTGCGGTAATGTGGAACAAAACGTTTTGCTAACGTGTGTCGCTCACAGTGTTTTACCGCAGATTTATTGAGATTATGCTTTGAGTTTAAGTTTTGTTTTATGTACTTTTACTATTAAAAGTGAACTAATTTTTATTGTGTTGCATGCTGAAATGTTGTGATCTTTTTCGACGAAATAAAACATAAATTAACCATGCTATCGATTTTTGGAGTTACCGTTGTTGTGTATTTTATACTCAAAATGTATGAATTTTTAGAATGTTTAGTACATGTTAGAATTTTTCAACATAAATTCGGCAATTTATCAACGACTTGTAACTTTCTACGCATTCAGAAGGATGCATAGACATAAAAATATGTGCATAAATGCTTTGGAAGAAGACTAAAACCGAATATAATACACATGAACACATTCTAGGCGTCCGAAAACATGACGAAATAAGGAGTCCAGGTCGTTACTATGGCAACAACGGCGTTCCAAGATAACTACTATTTACCACCAATGAACTCTATATACACTGGAAGGCTGACTGCCACTCAGAAAGTGAAGCCAAGAATGGCCGACATGGGGCCTTTCTGGTCATTTCCCTCAGTTCTTCACGCAGCCGTCACATTAATTAGAACCAGTCCGTAACACAAACAATAACTCTAACCTTAACCTAAACCGGAACCTAGAACTAACCCCCTGGACACCAAACACTTATTATGACTTCCAGGAGGGCAAGGTCTCCATCTAAGACATGGTTTTTCCAGGGGTTTTTGTTGTGTTGAATGATTTGATGTGGATAGTCACGTGAGAGACTCGTGGCCTCGAGCAGGGGCCGAGAAGGTTGGCGGGAGTTTTTGAGTAAGAACTGAGTGAGACTGTAAAACTGCAGAGATTAGATCTGTCACTAATAAATACGATAACTAACGCAACATGGTGTCAGGAGTGGGATCTCCAAAGACCGCGTGAAGGTAAGCTACGCGCTACAATTTGTTTTACTGAGAAAATACGGGATTGTATAGCAGTAAAATCGACGAGTATCGTTATGTCAGTGGAGACGTCAACTGAGGGTACGAGCAGCCCTACCAGCCCAAATATGGAAGGAACCCGGCCTATTTTACCGGTGAAACCACCAAAACCATTTGATTTCACAAAGCACGAGGAATGGCCTCGCTGGATAAAAAGATTCGACCGCTATCGCATCGTATCGGGCCTTTACAAGCAACACAACAGTTTTGACGACCAAAATGTTCTCCCGGGGGTCGAAAACCAAAACCCTCACCGTTGTTCATTAACCCCAGGAAACCCCCTGTGTCAATTGTTCTGAGAGGACTAAACACTAATGGCCAAATCCGCGTGGGGACCTAGGGGAAACAACCAAAAGGGCTCCATGTCGCCCATTTTTCGCTTTACTTTTTGATTAGCTCATTGGCTGAAGTCAGCCTTCCAGTCCATGTAGAGTTCAGTGTTTACCACTCAGTCTAATTTTTTTGATTCTTTGTATAGACCCGCATTTTTTTTTCCCATAAAAGCTTTCCTTCTGGAATGTGTAATTAATAGGACAATTTTAAACAAACTCTGCAGATGTTTTCTTCTAAAAGTGAAAAAAAATAAATTTTTTTAGTTTTTATAGGAAAAACATCTACAGAATTTTTTCAAAATTGTCCTATAGATCTTTTTCATAAATGATGGATTTAACATGGAAACGAGGCCCGTGTACAACAAACGTTTTTTTGTGGCCGCCGACGCGGAAAGTGCCGGGTTTCATCTATTGAATGATTCCTTTTTCTGGACATTCAGTCTAGTTAACGTCAAAGAAGGTAAGTCAAAAGTATTTCTACCACTAGGAAGCATTTATACACGTTTCAAGAGGAAAGCATGATATTTTTACGAGGTTGTTGACAGTGAACTTAATCTTGAAATCTAGGACCAAACTAGTTTTTGCTGACAAACTACGACATGGAAAAAATTTTATTTTAGTGACAAGGAACCTCATTTGTTCATAAAAACTAGCTAAACTATAATGGGTAACAGCTGTTGTGTACATCTGACTGCTCAAACTTGGAAAATAAGCAAGTCTCCTTCTTAAAGATTCTCAAGGAAGAAATGTTTAAAAAACATTCTATAATTACCGTTTCGAAGGATATTTTTGCTTATAGTTTAGTGCAGTTTCTGTTCAGGATATGTTAAAGATGTGGGCTAAATGGTGCCCGCTAAAACCTCTAACTCATTGATAATTCATGAGAAAAACACAAAGGAAACCACTACCGAGACAATTAAGCCAACTTTCACCTCGATTTTCTCCTCAAATACTGATCCGTCTCAGATGCAATATCATACACCCGAAAGTCGTGTTTCATCAGATATCCAAACACCTCGAAGTTTGTAAAAAACCTTGGCAATTGCCTCGGTTTTGAACCTACTTCTCAGGATCTAATTTTCTTGGTTTTTCATGTTCAATTTTGTAATTTGGTTTTATTTTATAACAAAAAACATCTTTGTTAACAGAACCACGAGATTTAATATCCATTTTCAATGTATTTATAGTTCTTTTAGGTTGTTCGAGTTAATTCTTCATCACATACTGCTCGCTGGTTTCCCTTGAGTCGCTGAACTCTGTTCTGCACCTTTTGAACGTGTTTATGATACGTTTACATTCTTTTGACTACTAAACTAAAGCGATGTTTATTTTTTGTGTTTTTTCTAGTTCGTGCAATGTTTGCTGTCCAAAGGTAGATAAAATCATTATCAAGTATGCTTCAAGAGCATGCCTTTCTACGTTGAGCTCTCGGACATTCGTAGTCGTACCAAACAATCATGATTTTTTAACTTTCCTTCCTTGAGAATGTTGAAGAACGAGGCTTGCTTATTTTCTAAGTTCGAGAAGCACAAATGCACACAACACCAGCTGTCAACCATTATAATTTAGCAGTTCACGTGAACAACAGCCCGAGCTTCCGTATTACTAAAATATATAAACTTTTCCAAGCCGTGGTTTGTCAACAAAATTTCCCAAGTGCTAGATGTGAAAATTTAAATTGATTGTCAACAATCTCGCAAAAATATCATGATTTCCTCTTTAAACGTGTAAAAATGTTTCCTAGTGGTATAAATACTTTCAACTTACCTTGTTTGACCTCATCTAAACACTCAGACGACTAGTGGACGTTCGTCAAGCTCGTTCTCTCAGAAATACGATTTCTGAGCCCTAGACGGGAATCGATTGACGAGCCCTTGACGAACGGTCACTAGTTGTCTGAGATCTACCAAGCTACCACATGAACTAAGTTCGTGTTCAGCATTAAGTATCATCTAAACACTGGTGGGAAAAATGAATAAAAAAAAGGTCTATTAATTGCCCATACTAGAAGAACAGATTTAATGAGAAAAGTGGAAGTCACCAATGTTAACGGTATTTTTCGAAATAAATTAGATTAAACGGTAATTGGAAGCTATTTTGGAACGCCACTGTTGCCATAGCAACGATCCGGACTCCTTATTTCCTCATATTTTAGGATGCCTGAAATGTGTTCCAATGTATTATATTTCGTTTTATTGTTCCTCCAGAATGCATATGCAAAAGTTTTTAGGTCTCAAATTTGCATTCTCTACTTTTCGGGAAACTGTATGGAGCCACCTTAATGAGTTTAGAATTACAAGATCGAGGTTAACTGATTTTTAAATACAATAAATATCTTAATTTACTCTGAATGGGCTGTTTTCAGGTCGTTTTGTATTTGGTACTGTTATTGCATTTAGCTTTAAAGTCATAAGTGACTCTTTGTTGGACAGTTTTCTCATTTAATGAGATTTTCATTGTTCTAAGTCTGAACCACCCGAGTAGGTGAGTCACTGGAAGAAAATTTGTCTCGGCTTGCATTTTACTTGCTTTGAGTTTGAGGTAGGCCAAGTGAGAGCATAAGTAGAAGCTTGCTCTGTCTGGGTTAGTCTGAATTGTGAGTTTTGGCTCCCGCCCTCACGCTGCTGCAACGTGTTGCACGAAGTTGGCAACTTTCATTCACGTTTGCCGAATGCTGTAGGCTTAGCTCTGTAGGCGTAGCTCTATAGGCTTAAAATTTACAAGTTACTATTTAAAATTTGCTCATTTTTGCTCATTGGAAGAGGATTGAGTGTCAAATTGGAGAGAGATTTTGCCGTCATTGTCAATCCGGGTTTCAGCCCACAAGCAGGCTACAATAAACCAAAATACACTTTTTATTCCAAAAATACACTTTTACCAATTCATTTTTATTGTAAAAAGAAAACCCAAAAAACCAGAAAACTTTCATAAATTTTATTTTTTCATTAGAAAAATTCCATACAAAAACATTTTTCCATTGGAATGTTGCAACAAATAGTCAAATGGGTGAAATGTATTGTATTGTATATTTAATTATGTAAATGAACCAAACTTCTTTATTTTCATGTTCGAGGGATTAATTCGCGGCGGGTAAAAATTTTAGAAGGTACATTTAAGGGTCCGGGCGCATTTATTGGTCCCGATACCTGTGATTGGGATGATTTTTGGCTAAGTACTACGTTAGTGTGCGATATGTTATTAAACAATGTGCTAAATGGAGTACGCATGACTTCGGCCGATTGTTTTACTACACGGGGGGAATTAAGTCACACCCTGTCGCTTTGCTTGGTCTGAATCTCATTCATAATTTCGTACACCTGTTCCGGTTGTGATTTCTTTAAAGTGAAGGTATCTACATAATCTGTTATATCTAGATTTGGGTTACTCTACCATCAATTGTTAAGCTTGCTAGAACTTGAAATATGTATGTTCAGACACTCAGCTACTTCTTGTTGGTCCCTGATGATTTTGCCATTTTCTTTTAGAGCAATTCCGTTGTTTTTCTTTTTTTTGTCAGGGTATTTTCTCGAGTGTATGTTAGTATTCCACAATTTCCGTTGATCAGCAATTTTATCCGCACAAAGGCTGTAGATGTGCTTTTGTACAGCTCTTCTTCGCATGCTAACAACTGTGTTACGGTTTATTCGATAGCCATTCCAATCTTCTGGGTTGTCGTTGTTTTATTAAACTTTTTCTTAAGTTTATGTCGCTCTGTCATAGTTTGTCGTATTTCTGCTGTTATTAGTTTGGAATTAAATGATATACGCTTCGTAAAGGACTTCACTGGGGCATGTTCATCAAGCATTTGTGCGTAAAGTTTTTCCTGACACCTGTAAACATCGCCTGGGTCGTCAAAAATATAGGTGGTTTGCACGTATTCCCTCGTTGGTGACAAACACTTTCAAAACAAAGGAAAACCCATTAATTGTTTGCTCTGATGAGTGTTGGTACTTTGAAGCTGTATACCAACATGGCCACTTTGTCGTCACATGCAAACCACCAATACGCTCTAGAAAGTGTAACCATTGCAAGGTCTTTGAGAAAGGATTTATCATCAAAATGCTCAAATGATCGTGTTCTAATTGGAATTGTCTTCGGACGTTGTAGATTTTTACTTAATATGGCATAAACTAAATTATGATTGCTTAGACTCGCTTCATTTATACCCGAGTCTTTTACGAATCCTGGTGCAACAGTTAAAATGGTGTCTATGCATGATGACGTTTTGGCCGATACTCGCGTAGGTATGTTGATTATCGAGTCTAACTGACGGATGTCACATATATCAAGTAGCCATCTTCCCTGTTTCTTGTCACGTAATGGATTTGATAGATCACGGTTAAGATCCCTGAAACACGTAACATTGTCAGATATTGTTGGGGCGACCTCTAGAACAGATGACATTTTGTAAGTAAACGTGGCGTTGTCGATAAATTGTGGTTTATACGCGGAGATTTGTGCCAATTTTTTCTCTCGGATATCTATAAGAGCAAGAATTCTAATTTGCACTTTATGGTTTTCCTGCTCTTCGCGTCACAATAGTTTGTAATCATCCACTTTAATTGTGAATTTGGAAACGTTTCATCAATCTTTGTTTCTTGAATTAGCAATATATATATATATCACACGCCTTACGTAGGAATCATTCTTTTTTTTCTTCAAATTTGTTAGCCAAACTGTTGACATTTATGCTGGCTATTATGCAATTTTTAGTACAATTTTTCCTCACTTTTTCAAAAGATTGTCCTTCTCTTTCTTCACTCTCCACGTCCAACTCGTTAATTACTCGGGCTACCACTAGTAGAATGAGGGTAGGTTTCGGCTCTGTTTCTGCATTTCTTATTTTTCGTGGCGCATTATTGCAATTCTTGCTGAATATTTCCCGATAGGCTTTGCGAAAGCGTGCTGATCTTCATGCGCCATTGCGACTTTTTTCTTCAACCCGATCTGGTCGCCGTAGCTGAAGGTTAAAATATACTTAATTCTTGATCAGAAATGTGGCTGGCAATTGTCTTGATCTTAAATACGCTCACTAAACTAAAGTAGACCTACACTAAAAGATGACGAGCGAGTTCGAAAAGTGTTGGTCCGCGATCTCAAAATTATTATACTGAACATGTGCATTCCAACAATCTTGTACAAAAACTTTCGTGTAAATGTGTCATTAAATCAGACTGAAAAATGTTGCTCAAATCCTTTAAAATTAAAAAAAACCCAACACACGTACGGCTACGTCTTTAGACAGTAGAGTGTCATGCCAAATTCAAAGACGGCATGCAAAAAATTGGTCCCAAGAGAAATCTTACCGCCGAATGCAATGAGCCAACTAAGTCTATCGAAATGCCCAAACGCCTCTAAATTACTTCCGCGACGGAGAAAATAGAAGCTCAAATTCAGCCGCATTTAATTCTTCTGATTGCAATATTCAAGCCATAACAAAAATAATAAATACTAAAAGTTGGAAGGCAATTAATAGTTTGCACGTGACGTCATGGCGGCCATATTGGTCCCATAGTATGGCAGTTAAAGGCAGATAATGTGGCACCAACGTGGCAGCCGTTTCTTTGTTTTCTGAATCTCGAGGGATTGACA
This sequence comes from Nanipora kamurai, assembly GCA_036872915.1. Classification (NCBI taxonomy): domain Eukaryota; kingdom Metazoa; phylum Cnidaria; class Anthozoa; order Scleralcyonacea; family Helioporidae; genus Nanipora; species Nanipora kamurai. The sequence continues at coordinate 7,049 of JBAHVQ010233077.1, forward strand.
GCAAACCATCCATACTCTGCAAAAAGCGGAAAACGATGTTCTGTTGCAATCTTGAGAACATGGTTCTACGTTTTAAATACAAGCGCATCTTAAGGAGATTTTAAACTTTGGTTCCTAATTTCAATAACAACAATCAAAATGTCAATTGTGCATAATGACAGTTCAAAAAAACAACGATATAATATATATCAATAATTTACGTTCAAATGTGTGATTCAAACAACAATAGCGTATATTGAGGAATCATTAGTGCGATGCGAAGAGCAATAAGGAAAATCCATATATCATTTGAATAACATGTTATTTTCAATTAACGGAAAGGTACTTTTTTTAACTTAGTGTATAGTGATTACATTCGTGTATTTGCACGCAACGACCGTGTACTGCAATGGCAAAGTTCATGCAATACCCAGACAAACAGCTCATGTTAATCACCCTTGAATATTTTCTCTGGCCAGGCATCTTGGTAGGTAGGACTGCATCAATCGAAACCAGGCAGCACACTTTTCGACAGTTACGCTAGGTGAGTTCCTCTCAGCAGCTGCGACCAAAACGCGCTTGCGATATTCTTCCAGGGGAATTTGAGCATTTCGATCTGCGTTTCTGTCATTAATCTGATTCTGGAACAGAGGACGTGTGATGTCAGCCTTGAAATTCGCTTTCAAACAACTGATAGCTTGCTGGACTGGATTCAGAAATGGAGAGTATGGTGTCAAAACCTTAATTTCAGTATTATCTGCGGGGGAAGTTGCTCCACGATGGGCGGGCGCATCGTCGAAAATAAGATAGTGTCTGTCATTTTCATCCAACTGCGCATTTGTGTTCTCCAGAAACTCGTTGAAAAGTTCACCTGTCATGGCCCCCAATTTAATCTTGTGATATATCAACCCAAACACTGGAGATATTGCCAAACATACTGTAATGTTTAGTCCTTTCTGCCCACAAACCTGGTGGTAAGCTCTGTCGCCTCGTTGCGAACGCCCCAGGCTCCTTGATGTCCCTATGTTAAACCCACACTCGTCGATAAACACCGGATGATGCAGGTTTGCTTCCTCCAGGAATCAGTGCGCATACTCGTTTCGCCTTTGAATAACATCTGCTCGATTACGGTTGGCTGGAACTCTATGTGCCAACTTCACGGTATACAACATTCCTTCTAAATGTTTAGCAACTGTGCGCACGTGAACAGCCGGTTGGTCCGGGAGTCGTTCTCTTAATTTTTCATTGATACCTTCCAAAGTCATCATAGGATTCTCACTGAGAATTTCTTCGAGACACTGCCTCATCCCTTCATTGACTTTCACGTTATTACGACCGCCACGTGGCATTTCATCTACTCTGTTCTCTCGTATAAAGCGTGCTACTATACCTCTGGCAGTCGAACGGTTTACATCTAATGTGTCGGCAACGACAAGATAGTCTTGGTCGGGCTCTTCAAAAGCCCTCACCAGACGTTCTCTATCTTTTTGTGTAATTCTACGTCTTCTTCTTTCAGCCATATGGTCTGCTGTGACAAATTCGTCCAGTAAACGTCTTTTATGTCGTAAAGTGCATTCCCATGTGGCTCGAACTTTTACAATTCTGCTCAAATTTACAATGGCATAAACGCAAGTTAAATTGAAAACAACATGTTATTCAAATGATATATGGATTTTCCCTATTGTTCTCCGCATCGCACTAATGATTCCACAATGCACGCTATTGTTGTTTGAATCACACATTTGAACGTAAATTATTGGCATATATTATATCGTTGTTTTATTGAATTGTCATTATGCACAATTGACATTTGATTGTTGTTACTGAAATTTGGAACGCACTATTAAATATGAGACACGCGTTATTCATTACGGGTTTTCCCTTAATAAAGGGCAAATGCTGTATGTTCGTCGAAAAAGACATTTCCATAATCCAGGCAAAAAGGCATTTGTATGTAGTTTTCGTTTCCACGCACCTGTTGACAGTCATTTACAAATTATTGTTTTGATGAACCCACCACCAAATTCAAGGACTTTTTGTATATACTCGAGTCAATCCCTCCGATGACATGAAGGTGATCGAAAATTTTTTATCAGTCGTTTCGTTTATCTCAAGTTAATCCACACAACGCCTTAGCTTCAGCCTTACTTCTTTATTGGATTGATAAATTTCAATCTGTTCCAAGCGAACAATAAGGGACGACATCTGGGAGGATTTGACTCGTAGGCTTCATATAGATCGGGCATATTATACTGTATGGTTGCGAAGAGATACGGACAGGGGTCGGGAAAGACTGACGAACAAACAGAGAAACAAACAACCGTTACTGAAGCGAGACAAACGGACAGACGGAAATATTCGATGACTGCCTGGCATTTACACTAGTTAACACGAAATAATGTGTACGTATTTGGTGAAGGAAATTTTTGAGTACAAGTGTAAAGACTCAACCGAGACCCGTTGCGAAAAATGCAACATCAGGACCTCCAGCTGGAAATCAAACCCGCGTCCCTACAAATCTAGAGCAGTGCTCTCCCAACTGAGCTGGTAATACAGATAGAGTGAAGGCTATATTCAATGAATACCAGATATTTACCCTCGAGAACATGAAATGTTATGTACATATGTTAAAGTACATCATTCAGATACACGAAAATTTCCCTCACCGAAGACAGACAAAAAATTAGATTGGTAGGCAGCCAGGAAACCCGATAGACAGAAGTTTTTTTGGGTTTTTTTCATGTTGTTAGGTTGGTACTATTACTACAAAGGCAGCATGTCTGAGGATCGTACACGTACCTGCACCTTCACCATCAGAAACCAGCAACAACGGAGGATTAAGTACCATTTATATTATTGTTATTGCAATTGGGTAAGTATGCACAATTGGGATTCATATCTAGTTTTACTACATCTAATTATAAATTGTTTGATATCACTCATTAAAGGTCACATGCAAGCGAGAAAAAAGTTAGACTCATATTAAATCTTGCTTTGAAATAAACATATAGGCCAAATTTGACTTTCCAATCTTTTATACTTTGCGAAATATAAGCGTTTAACAC
>JBAHVQ010233098.1:0-10091 GCA_036872915.1 Nanipora kamurai
TGGTGATAATTCCTTCGGGGTAATTATTTGCGCGCAAGAATTCTGTAAGTTCTTGCAAACGTTGTTCTCTTATATTTGATATATGAACGTTTTGGTTTACGAAATGCAAAGAGGGCTCAATACCAAACAGATAGAGCAACAGGCTGTAATGACTTTTTGAGGTAAGTGACATAATATATATATATATATATATGTATATAAATATATATATATATATGTATATATATATATGTATATATATATATATACATGTATATATATATACATACATACATATATATACATACATACATACATACATTATAATTTTAAAAAAAGTGTGATTAAACACAAGTATTTGATTATTGACCTTATTATTTACCTTATGTATGTATATATATATATCTATATCTATATCTATATCTATCAAGAAATACTCAATAAATGTTCTTTCACGGTTAAAATATCACTGTCAAAACGAACTGTGGAGTTCCACAGGGCTAGAATGTAGGACCCTTGTTATTTCTAATTTATATTAATGACATATCCAATTGTAGCAAAAATTTAAAATTTTCAATTGCTTGCTGATATTAATCTTTTCTTAGAAAATAATAATATTGCTATATTGACACACTAACTAGTTCAGTCAATGTTGAATTAGATAAACTCATTTATTAGATCAAAGCAAATAAATTATCATTTAATATTACAACAATCCAAATTCATGATAATTTCATTCATTAATAAACAAATAAATTATGCTCCAAGAATTACTGTAGATGGTTCCTTACTTAAGCTCACTGAACTCTCAAATATCTAGGTATTCTTATTGATAAAATCTTAACTTGGAGGTATAAAATAAATGTAAAAAGTAAAAATAAATTCAAAAATATCGGAATTATCTCTAAACTACATCACTATATTGATCTTGACACACTAAATAATGTATATTATTCGTTAATATATCCATACATTCATTATGGTGCAGTTGTTTGGGGAAACACCTACAAATCCCATCCTAATCTGTTAAACGTTTTAAAATAACAAAGCTGTCAGGATCATGACTTTTTGTCACTTTCAAAGCCATTCCCCATCTATTTACAAGTCGCTAGGTATTCTTTAATTGAAAGATATTGTTTGCTTTCAGAAATGTATTTTTACGTATGACTATGGCAATAATAAATTACTTGTAGCTTATTCTAACTATTTCGCCTCCTCGGAAATACACCAAATTGGAGAATGTCAAAGGTGCCATTTTAGCTCGTGCTCCACGATAATTTGCGTTCAAATCGGCCATTTTCGACCATGTTTTAAACAAGGCCAATTTATCAACCGGTAATTGCAAGAATTTTTCTAGTTCACATATGTTGCATAGAATTTAACCCTCTCTCTCATGTTATTTTTTTTTAAGTGGCCCATCTATACAGACGATTCAGGATAACGTTACAAACCGATTACAAGCCGACTGACTCTCTTAGTTACCTTTTGTTTTCGTCCTCCCGCCCAAGCCATACTAAGCAATCTATCCCAGACTCTCAATTCTTGCGTGCTCGCCGCCTTTGCAGTGACGACCATGATTTTAACGCTAAATCTTTGGAACTGAGATCCTTTTATGGTCAACCGCGGCTATCTGCATTTATTAGACACCCCCATTCAAAAAGTTTTCAATGTTTCGCGTTCAGACACTCTCAAAATACCTGTGAGACAAAAATTCACTGACAAGGTTCCCTTAATCCTAACATTTCCTCCTATTAATTACAAGATTAAAGATATTGTCATCAGTAATTTTAATATTTTACAAAACGATCCTGAGACATCGGACATTTTCGCTGAAAACCCATTGATTTCTTTTCGACGAAATAAAAATATTCGAGACTGTTTAGAGCACAGTACCTTAAAACAAGATTCATTGTCATCAGCGGGTACCTTTCCTTGCTCTCGTGCCCGTTGCTACACATGCGCCTTCCTTAACCCCACCACCCAAATTTGTGGGCCCAAATCTGACTTCGTAATTCGACATTATTTCACATACACCTCTTCCAACATTATTTACTGCATACCCTGTATTAAACGTTGCAAACTCTGCATCGGCGAAACTGGCCTACCTCTCTCGGACAGATTTACTGAACATCTTTGCTCCGTAAAGAACAATGATATTGATAAACCCGTTTCACGGCATTTTAATAGCACCAGGGTCTTAGCCAGGCAGTCGTTCAGCCGTTTTTTGGACGGCTAGTTACTATATTGACACCTTTTGGACGGCTAGTAAGAATCTAACGGGTACCTTTCATTACTCTAGTACTCTAGATGGCTTTAATTGGCAAAATAATCATCGTACAGACCCTAACCTACACAATAGGGCAGTTTATACGAGAGAACACTCGTGTAAATGTTCCCCAGTGAAGTTGTTCACGACCGAAATAAGCCACGGCTAATTTAAGTCGCAAAAACGCTCGTATAAATGCCCTGTTTAAAGGTTATTTGAACTTAGGCTTACTGTATATCAGCCGCGGCTTATTTTCTCTCGTATACATGGCCCTAATGTTCACAGCACATAATTTTCAAGTCTCTGTTGCATAAATGAATAAAATGAATGATCGTAAAAGTAGCCAAATTTGCTTCCAGAAATAGTAAAAAATGCGTTTTGGGGTCTTCGGAAATTCAAAATTTTCTAGGGGGCATGCCCCCAGAAAGAGGTACACTCCGACAAAATTAACAATTTGGACACCCAACTTCGAGATCCTGGCTAATCTGTTGAATAGCACTAATCATTCATTTACTGATATGCAAATCTGCCCAATCTGACAGATTTCCGGGAGTAGCGATAGCCGGAAAAGACAAGAAAGACGTCTCATTTTAAAACTTGGAACCATTTATCCCTACGGAATCAATGAGCCCTTTTCTTTCATTTAATCTCTCACTAAGTTACTGTTTTTGTCTTGCAGGGGCAAATAAAAACGTTAGCTTGTGAACTTTATTTCCTCAAATTTTATTTTAGTAATTATTTCAGTTTGTCTCATTTATCCCTTCACAAGCTAATGATTTGTCTAGCAGGGGCGGATAAATACAAGATGGGCTTGTATTTTTTACTTTATAATGACATTTTCCTTCTCACAAGTTAATGTTCTTTTCTAGCATAAAAAGCATTGGCCTGTATCCCTTATTCCCTTGGGTTTCCTTTTCTTTTAACCTGTTGCTTATTACCTTTTCCGTATTACCATTCCCTTGGGGCCTCTACCGCGTCCTCCCCCTTTTCGGTTAACTGATTGACATTTTAAAATAGCAAATGACTATCCATCATTTATATCTCATTAACTAGCTTTTTATCGATTTCTAAATCATATTGGTCATCTTTTTGTCACATGATTTCTCCTCAATGTAAAAACACCACCTGTTTTTTTCACCATTTTACGTGTCACTCCGACGAAGGGCCTTCGCTCGAAACGTCAGTTTAACCATTCTTAAGTTCCAGCAGTTTCCAAAACTTTTGGTTATCTACCAACGACAAAGTTGGCTTCTTAGCTCGTGTGCATAAATAATTTGCCTTCAATTCGGCCATTTCTGATGATGTTTTAAAAAGGCTAATTTATCGGCCGCTATTTGAGAGGAATTTTTCTAGTTCCCATATGTTGCATAAAATTTAATCCTCTTTCTAGCTGTGTCATTATCAGAAGTGGCTCACCTCTATAGACGACTCAGTGAAACGTGAAAGTTGGTTTCTTAGATAGTGTGCAATAATAATTAGGCTTCCATTCGCACCCTTCCGATGATGTTTTTAAAAAGGCTAATTTCTCGCGACCGCTATTTGAGACAATGCTCTCCGGTTCAGTTGTGGTACATAGAATTTAATCCTCTTTCTAATCGCGTTAATATTGTAAATGGCTCACCCCTAAAGACGATTCACAAAAACGTCAAAGTTGGCTTCTTAGCTCGTACGCAACTATAATTAGCGTTCAAATCGGCCATTTGCGACGGTGTTTTGATGAAGGCTAATTTCTCGGCCACTATTTGAGCGAATTTTTTCTAGTTCACATATGTTGCAAAGAACTTAACACTTTTTCCAATGGTGTAATTATTATGACTGGCTCATCCCTACAGACAATTCAGCTCAACCTCAGCCCTGCCTATTAGAATCGTACTCAAAGATAATTAGCCTGGAAATAGGCCATTTCCCATGATATTTTAGAAAAGGTTCATTTCTCGGCCACGATTTTAGAGAATTTTCCTGGTTTACATATGGAGAATTTTTGGTTTACATATGTTGCGTAGAATTTGACCCTCTTTCTAAAGGTGCAACTATTATCAGCGGCTCATGCCTAATCATTATTCTTTTACGTGTGGGCAGATCATTAGAGATTTTAGTACCAGGTGCATTATAGGATACAGCACTACTCATTATAATAACGTTTATCCAACATAAAGGAAATTCATAATCAATTCATATTTCTACGTGGCATTTAGTGCTTTGAGACAAACCTCATTAAAATAATTCGAATCGGCTCAATGTTATTGTATAATTGTAATGTAAATGTCCCAATACTTCTAGAAATTTCGGGGAGAATTTGCTGAAATGTTTGGGGCTAGAAGCTTCTTCATCGAAGTATCTCTTGGTAGAACCCTTGTTACATTATGTTAGGTTAACGTAAGGACTAATTGACTGACATGTTCTTTTTCATTAATTGTTCGTTGGCTACACTTCACTGTTAAAATTCTTCAGATATACTTTATCCATTTATAATGAGTAGATTTATTTTTATTTCATTAATTAGTACAACTTCAATGACACATTCAAGAGCAGTAACACAGGTCATGATAATCCTTAATTCCTAAGTTTTTGTTGATCAACTCGAACTCACCATTACAAAGACCAAGTATATGGAAGCTGAAATATGGAAAGAGTACTCGTCAAGATGAATATTATGGAAAGAGGAACAAGTCTTTCATGTAAACGATAACTATTTAAGGGTGCTTAGATATTACACGTTACAGGTTGTCCCAAAAACTTCCAACCACAAAATTTGGTGAAGTTTTGTTTGAATTAAGGAATTAGGTATATATAAATGTGCCTCAAACTTTATGATCAGAAACGTGACAGATACAAATAGTAATGTATTTACATTTTACACTCAGTCAAAGTTGTAATAATAAAATTGCGACTTTCCCAAGTGTAATTGACACAAACTATTTAGACATTTTGGAAAGTTGCAATGTAACAACTGAAAAAGTGAAAGCAATATTCAGAATTAATATTTAAAAAAAAAATGTTTGTTGTGCGATATTTATTTTGGGACTGCCTGTATAATTTTGTGTTATAACAGATAAAACAGTACGATAGCTTTATCACTGCAACAACATGTATACAAGTCTAAAAGATAATTTACGTTAAATCTTACGGAATCGTTTAATCTACCGTACCCTACAGGGAGAGCAATAAATTCTAACACACTTTTGTGAATTAAAAAAAAATTCTCTCAAACAGCTGTCGAGAAATTGTTTATTTTTCAAAACGTGATCGGAAATGGCCATTTAAAAATGTATACTTGATGTTATCCTGAATCGTCATCGGAGATGAGCCACTTAAATAAATTATACCACAAGAAAGAGGGTTAAATTCTACGCAACAAAAGTGAACTAGAAAAAATTCCCTCAAATACTGGCCGAGAAATTAGCCTTTTTAAAAACATTATCAGAAACGGCCGAATTAACGCCTAATTACCGTTGCGCCGAGTGAAGAAGCCAACTTTGACGTTTGTCTGAATGGTCTGTAGGGATGGGCCACTTACAATAATTACATGATTAGAAGAGGGTTAGATTCTACAGAACCTATGTCAACGAAAAAAAAATTCTCAAATAGCAGCCGAAAAATTGACCTTTTTAAAAACCTGTTCGGAAATGGCCCATTTGAATGCTAATTATCATTGTGCAAGAACTAAAAAACGAACTTTGATGTTCTCTTGATGCGTTTGTGGAGATGAGCCACTAATAAAACATGCAATATTAACAGCAATAAATTATACTCAACTTATGTAAATTAGAAAATAATCCTGATGAATAGCGGCCGAGAATAAAGGAATTTTTGGGCACGAGCTAAAAAGGCCCCTTTTACGTTCTCTTGAATCGTCTGTAGGATTGAGCAGCTTATAATAATTACACGATTAGAAAGAGGGTAAGATTCTACGCAACATATGTGAACTAGAAAAAATTCTCTCAAATAACGCCCGAGTAATTAACCTTTCAAATATAATTGGAAATAACCGATTTGAAAGCACACTACTGTCCAGTATAATTCAAAAAGGCTGGTTTGATGTTCGCCTAAATCGGTTTTGGAGATGACAGAATTTTAATACTTAGGTCAGTGGAAAAAGAATTAGAATTTTATGCAACGTATGTTATTTCTCTGCCGAGAAATTAGGATTTTCTCAAACATGGTTAGAAACAGCCGAATAAATTATAGTGGTGCATTGTCTGGTGAATTTGGCGATAGCTTCAGAATAAGGAGTATTTTGAATCGTCAGCCCAACCGCCTGCCAGGTTCACAGAAGTGACAGTTCATTGCTGCTCAACAAACTGTCGCCAAAAGTTTTGGCAGAATTTTTCGTTGTTTTTTCGCAGTTGCTTGACCTCCAAAGGGTCAACTCAGTACCAAAAAGAAGAGACCTAATATTTAGGTGTATTCTGAACTAGGGAGAAATTGAAAAGTTGGAAGTTAATGCTACTCCGAGTTTAGTAAACCCAAATGGTAAAGTAGAAAAATCTACCTGACCGCAGTGGGAATCGAACCCAACGACCCAAGGTCGTTTTCAGGTAGATTTTTCTACTTGACCATTTGGGTTTACTAAACTCGGAGTAGCATTAATACGCAAGACGTTTGCTTGGCAAATGCCAAGAAGCCCAAGTTATGTACCAGTCAAAAGATGATAAAAATGAGTACAATTAAGCTCATGAAGCTGATACGTTAATCCAAAAACAAATATGCTTGTTAAGGACTGGGAGACAAAATGTGCGATGAAAGCAACTTCCCACTAACATTAGTCAATCAGCGTTGTTTCCTTTTATAAACGATGACAAGCACGACCGAAAAACCTGTAAATGGTTGTGAGGTAACTGGATTATGTACCTAAGGTAAATTTAAAGAAACAGTTCATCTTTCCATGATTTGGCCAAATTATGATTTAAAAAACCTTGAGGTATTGGCATGTAAATAAAAAAGGATAGTTTGACCACAAATAAAACCTTAGACTACGAGATTAAAACAAACTCGATAAAAAATTTAACATAAACAGATGTCTGATTAAGAATTAGTGTCTGAAAATGAGACCTGGCGGATACCATAATTATTTACGCAAGTTGCATAGATATAGATTTTTTTTAAAAAAAACTAAAGTTCGGAATTTATTACAAAATTTTCTCAATGATGTTGTTAAGGAGTAACACTTCCAAGTTGCTTTTAGTATTATTTATTATTTTAGTTGCAACAATATCAACAACTCGCGCCAAAACCTTTAGAGTGTCAAAATTACTAATGAGGGGGAAGGTAAGTTTGTTATTTGTTAAATCTTTTAGGCAGCCTTGATAGCCTGCCACTTCGAGTTCGTTGGGCTGTAACATTCTCCCTGCCTTGTCCTCCTCCGTTGAGGATCATTTGTTTTATGCTTAGAGTCCGGAACGTTCTCTGATTGTATTTTTTGTCCTTTAAGTTCTGCATTATCTTCAGGATGGTTCACCTCCAATCTGTGTAACCTTTGCACTGGTCTATTTAATATACCACTTTGTGCTCTTAATATTGCAGTCCGGACAAGGCCATCATTTCCAGGATGGACTTCTTCAACTCTTGCCATTGGCCACTTTCAACGGGATTTGTTGTCATCAAAAATCATTACAATATTACCAACTTCTATAGATGCCTGTTCCTTTTGCCACTTGTTTCTCAATTGATGCAATTACGGTTTCTCCCAACACTTACAGTAATGATTTAACAGTTTTTGCAGGCATAGATATCTTTACAATCCGTTCACTTGAGCACTATCGATCATCCAATTGAGCATCTGCTAAGCAATTAAGCGGCCTGCCAATGGTGAGATGTGCAGGCGTTATAGGCAATGGGAAGCCCGCTGCAGTTAAAACTCTAGAATTGACAACTCTCTATTCTCACTGGCAAGGTGTCACCCCACTGAAGGCGAGAAGGGATGTTCCCAAGACTTTAGGTAGAGGATCTTTCACTGCTCTACAAATTCTTTTCCACCAGCCTCCTCTCCAAGGTGAGGGTTCTGTAATGAATTTCCACTGGATCCCGTTGAATGATAGTTCGGACTCGATACGATCTTGATCTAGAGTGTCCCACACAGCTTGTCCATATGTCCTGGGTTTCTTATACAGCTCCTTGATCTCGTTGATCCCAGATTTAAATCTCTTGGCATTGTCAGACTAAATGGAAATACAAATACCGCTCAGACTGATCATACGACTAAATGCTTGCATGAATTCATCGGTCGTCAGGCTACTTGAAAGTTCCAACTGAACCATATACGTGATGATGCACACGTACAGACGGATACATATGCTTTCTTGACTTTTCGACCCTCCTGCTGTACATATATAAGTGTCCCGCAAAGCCAGTACCGACGTGGGTAAAAGAGGGTGTAGATCTTTCGGTAAAGATCCCACCTTCGGTGTGTCAGGACCAATTCTCTGTTTTTGGCAATCTATACACTTTCTGATGATGCGCTACAAATCCCGTCTACCGTGGGTCAACCAAACTCTTTGTTTTAAGGTCGCTAGAATGGTCTCGGATCTCGCATGTAGCATCTGTTTGTCCGATTCTTGAACCAGCCTCTCAACAATTGTTTGTCCATGTAGTAAGATTATTTGATGCTTGTTTTCTGGAAGGTCTGTGAATTTTAGTCTTCCACCTACTCTTATCACTTGATCAACTCCGTCGTAGAAAGGATCTAGTTTAAGAAGACGACTGTTACTCGATAGGGTTCTACCACCTCTCGATCGTGGATAGTCTTCCTTATACACCTCCTCTTGTATCCACTTGAAACACGTTAACTTTGCTTTTTTGAGTTCATCAATAGACAACTCACGCGTGAAACATACAAATTTCCTCTTGAACAACTTGACAGCTTTTAACAAGTACGCGATCACCCAAATTAACTTCGTTCCGGTTCCATACCGGGACATGTCCACTACTGGCTTCGCAACAGCCACACCAAAACAAGGGACTGCTCGCCTTTCATCTTCCGTTTTCATGTCTCCTCATAGATTACGATTTGCACGAAGATCTGACATTAAACTTCAACACTAATGCTTCTGATAAAACCACTGCTGACAATCCCTTACAGATCTTTAACGACCTGACCTTAATTGAAAGTGATGTAATTGCCGCTTTAAAATGTTTAGACCCAGATAAAGCACTAGGACCAGACGGAATCCCTGGTCGAATCCTGAAAGCAACTACAAACCAAATAGCACCTTCTCTTTGCATACTATTCAACAAATCTCTCCGACTCGGGATGATTCCTGATGAGTGGAAATTAGCCAATGTAGTTCCAGTATACAAAAAAGGACCGAAAGATTTGGTGACGAACTATAGGCCTATTTCTTTCTTATGCATTGTTTCCAAATTGCTGGAACGATGTGTGTTAAACCACATCAGGGACTATTTGCTAAACATTATCAATCAATGTCAACACGGTTTCGTCGCAGGTAAATCTTGTACCACACAACTTATCCAGGCACTGGACGAAATTGGTAACCATCTAGATCAAGAAAAGCAGATAGATGTTATCTACCTCCATATGTCTAAAGCATTCGATAAAGTATGTCATAATAGGATGACTAATAAATTATATCACTTTGGCTTTCGTGGAAGTCTACTGTCTTGGTTTGTAGCTTACCTTAAAAATCGTCAGCAATAAGTCACAGTATTGGGTTCAAAATCTCCACCTTTACCGGTGACCTCTGGTGTACCACAGGGATCCATTCTCGGTCCGATGCTATTCCTTCTATATGTTAACGATCTACCCAACGCTATTTACTCATCTACAATAGCGTCCTTTGCTGATGACACAAAATTGTTCAAGTGTATATCAACAGAAGCTGACAACACC
>JBAHVQ010233130.1:0-10089 GCA_036872915.1 Nanipora kamurai
ACATTTATCCCAAAGTGGCGAACAGTAATCAAAGTATGGTAATACTATTGAGTTATATATATTTAATAAAGTTTCCTCAATTACAAATCGTTTAACCCTCCTCATAACTCCGATTCCGGCAAAGCCAGGAAAGCCGATTCCAGGAAAGCCACTTAATCATTTGATGAAGTGCAGGATGATTCATATTTGTGTGGACAATGGGAGCATCGATCGCTCTACCTCTCGTATACAACGCGTAGGCTTGACCTTCTCAATTTATTACCATCGGAGGAGAGTAAAAATTCCTATTCATAAGGAAAATAAATAAACTTGATTCCGTAAATACTTTGCCGCGCACGACTAATAAAAAGACGTTTCTTCATCACGTAATTCTCTCCGATAAACTTTTGTACGATTACCCTTGTTTATATTTGTTTTACTAAAATATTTCTTTTTTTCAATTTTATTTTTTTAATATGAGTAAAAAAATGAAAAAGAACTCGAGAGAAAAATTTCCGAAATTAAACTTACAAGTATAGAATGTCATGTAGGATACGGCATCGATACGCTATCTGGCGCATGCGACGAGCGCACTCTGCCATTTCAGCTAATCCCCCTAGCGGAGTCGGGCTCTTTCCACGCGTATAAAAACTAACCATGTCTTCAGACACTTATCGAAACTATAGGTGCAACAGGAACTCCTCCAGGAGGAATACAAGCCTATGTCGACAAACGACATTCCACAAAAATCGTTGACAAACTGTTGAAAAATATCAACGTCGATTAAAACTGCCATCGGAAATGTGCACGATGAGGACTAGGATCCCGCTACCTTGCAATGCGACGCGTAAACTCTGCCACTTTAAGCAATTAACGAATTTGAAGGCGATGAGCTAATCCACATCGTCTCACCGAACGATCAGTAAAATTAGAGAAATCAACAACGTCTTCCGACACCGATCGTTGGTAAAAGTGGAACATAATGTCCTATTTGAAGAATACAAATCTATTTTAGCCAGCGAAATTCCTCAAAAATCCTAAAGACCCTGTAGCGAGAAAAGCAACATGATCTTAACAAATGCTCGGGAATGTGGAGGATGCGGGCGTCGATCCCGCTACCTTGCACGTGCGAAGCGCACGCTCTACCATTTGAGCTAATCCCCCGACGGAAGGCGATACGGTGATAATGTTTTAAAACCAAGTCGTAAATTTAGCTGATTTTATTTTTTAATTTAGTTTCAAATTGTAAGTACTGAAGATCTTATCATGTTTAAAGAAATGGTTAGTAACTAAGTAAGTAATATGATTCATATTTGGGTGGACAATGGGAGCATCGATCGCTCTACCTCTCGTATACAAAGCGTAGGCTTCAATTCTCAATTTATTCCCTTCGGAGGAGAGTATTCCTAAGAAAAATAAATAAACTTGATTCCGTAAATATTTTGCCGCGCACAACTAAGTAAAAGATCTTACTTCATCACGTACTTTTCTCAGATAAACTTTTGTACGATTATCCTTGTTTATATTTGTTTTACCAAAATATTTCTTTTTTTCATTTTTTTTTTTGATATGAGTATTAAATGAAAAAAAATTCAAACGAAAAATTTTCGCAAAATAAACGTACTGGTTTTGAATGTGATGGAGGATGCAGGTAGCGATTCCGCTACCTCGCGCAGGCTAAGCAAGCTCTACCATTTGATCTAACCCTCCTTGTGCAAGGGGTCCATTTCTAAAAGTATAAAAATTAACCATGTCTTCCGACACATAATCCTAGTTTACGTTTGTCCGAATCTCTTTATTCTGATGGATACCCGTTCCGATTTAGTTAGATCCGAATCGATTGAAAATTTTTTTCTAACGTATAAAAGGACGGAGATAAAAATGATAACTTTATTTGAAACACACTTATAACGTCAGGAAAAGGAGTTTTCCACAAAAGACGTGTAAAATAATAGCTATAAATACAAACAGTATGAAATTACAACAGTAAAAATAGAGTTGTATTAGCTAATATAGTCATAATGTCTATATAGTGGTAAGATAATAATAGACTTTGGCTAGTTACATATTTACATAGATGTCACTACAAGACATGGGTAGCGATTTTCCGTTCAAAGTGCGATAGAGACTCGCTTTTCCTAATTTCTATGGGTAAAGAGTTCCATATAAATGCTCCTTCAAACATGAAGCTCGCTTTCATGCTATTTGTACGAGGCAGACAAACAGTAGACGAGTTGTCCCGAAGATTATTATATGACAGTTCTTTCATGTAAGAAAATAGATTTTTGAGACTTTTTGATCCCATAGTGTTTAAAACTGTAAACATAATTTAGCTGCAGCCTTTTTTCTTTGTAGTTGAAGCGTTTGCCATCCTAATGTAGTTAACGCAGTTTTGTGATCAACTTCGTTTCTCATATTTGTTATAATTCGAACTGGCCTTATTGTGACGTTTTTGTAGTCGTGCTGACTGTGTTTCGCCAAACACATCCCATACTTCACAGTACTAGTTAAGATACAGCGGCACAATAGCATTGTATACGGAGACAAGCGAGTCTCTGTTCACATATTCCCTCAAACGTCGGAGGGCACCTAATCCTGATGTGATTTTCTGGCATATATTTTCAGTATTGCTTTTCCAGGATATATGTTGGTCAACAGTTACTCCTAGAGTCTTGCATTCAAACACTTGTTTGATAGTTTTTTTCTATAAAGATGCTTAGTTGCGTATTGGAGACTACTTATCATAGTGGGGTGGATAAGTGCATAAATTGTTCACTTTTGGGTTAAAAGCATGAAATTTGGTACAAAGGCGTCTTTTTATAATCTGATCAGATACTGATATGGTGCCACCGCGGAAAACGCGTTTTGAGGAAGTTATAGGAAATGGCGGCCATATTGGACCGGAAGTGTAATGTTTTAAACCGGAAGTAAAATGTTACCTACTCTGAAATGGTGATTATTATTAAGATTTGATGTAAATAATGCTACAGAACATTTCTTAGCACTTTTTGCCTTTATAATTCAAACTTGAATTCAAGTATGGAAAGTATTACTGTAAACAACTGCACGAGGTTGTGCAGGCCGAGTTCTGATACAGGAACAATTTCCACGGCATCCTTTCTTGCACCCGAACGGACCAATTCTCTACATGACTTTGTCACATCAGGAAGGCTGATCTAGTATGGCTTCCATCCGTCTGATGTAAAGGTCTAGCCCCAGTCTTGTGGACTTGGCGTGTTTCGTTGCGGCACTGTAGATTGTCCCCAGACATGTCCGGCCTGGAACCCTGCACACTTCGTGTCTTCAATTAAGGCAGCTCTCGTTGGGGGAATTGAATTTAATGTTCGCTCTTTCCGAAGTTGCTGCTTCCTGGCATCGTTGACTCTGCACGTGCCACTGGTTCTGTCATATATCAGGACCACAAAGCGTTCAAGGAGCATAATACGCTCTTCTGGTAACTCTCTTGGAGCATTGCTTACCCTTACAAAGGCATCGGTAATCTCAGGTGTCGTATCTGTAACCTTAGGTGTCTACGGCAGTCTTTTTCCCTCTTCCTCCGAAACAGGAAACAGTGTCACAGCCGGTGAAGGCATGAAAGAAAGGAAGAGACTTAACCTTTTGGAGCCCGAAGAATTTATCAGCACGTGAATTGGTATATGTCGGAGATGACTGCCTGTGCCAAATTCAATTCATGGCTGTAATTGTTGGCTTGCACATAGCTGATGAAACACTCCAACAGCGATCACTGCAACATCAGTGTGAACTGTCCGTACAAGAATCCTACGATGTCCCGATGTTAAGGGATTGCAAGGAGAGCCGCCGGGTTACTTATCAGAACTATTTACTACTAGCCACAATGACGTATATAATCTGAGAAGCAATGATCGAAAAATTTACTTAAATAAGCCCAAAACAAACTTCCTAAAAACTAGTTATTCTTACCGCTGAGCTGTGTCCTGAAATGGATTACCATCAGAAATTGTTCATGGGAATGAACAACTCTCTACTGAATCCTTTAAAAACTGAATCAACGATAAATATCGGAATGTAGAGGGCTAGCCACACCGTAACAGTCAGCGAACTTTTTGTACAACAATTAACCACTACTAATAATTATATAATCTAAATGTATATATGTGTGGAAAATGTATATGTATAATTGTTCTTGTTAGTATCTGATCATTATCTATTATGTATAGGGTATTTGTAGTCCAGTTCCTTGTAATATCATATGGCCCTTTGAAAATTAGGGAACTGAAAGGTTACCGTATTTAAATAGATTTAAATAATAATAATAATAATAATAATAATAATAATAATAACAATCCGGTCGTTGTAGATCCGAAACGATTGGGAATGTGTTTTTATCGTGTAAAAGTACAAATAATGGACTCTGTAATTCGACTAGATCCAGATGACTATAGAAGGAAGATAATTTAAAAATAAGAAAATAGAAAACAAAAAGTAGAATAAGATGGCGATAAAAGCAACTCTAGAAGTTACAGATGGTCCTTTTCCGGGAAAAACAAGACGAGATGCTTTTATAAATTTTGGAATGATAGAAATCTGGATAAAGAATACGAGCATCCTCCTCGCCGTCTTCAGACTTCCGCATACATCACGCTCTATCGTTTACCATAATTTCTCAAAGGGAAACGCTGGAAATTTCTTTGTAAACATAGTAAATCACCACGATTTGACAAAAGCCCTTTTGGCGTCGCATAAGATAAGCGACCTAACTGCATAAAGACTATCGACAGAAAGTTTTTCCCATGAGACTTGTTAATATTTCGTTTACCAGAAATCGCGAATATATTTTTAATGAGAGAGTAAGAAGGAAAAGATATCAAGATAAACTTTTCCCAAACGAAACCTGCTGGGTTTCGATTTTACCGACTATGGAACCGTCGATCTCATCGTCTCGCGTATCCTTAGAACGCGGTCTACCATTTGAGCTTATCCATATCGTCCCACCGAACGATCAGCAAATATAGAAAAACTAACAACTTCTTCCGACACCAATCGCTGGTAAAGGTGGAACAAAAAGTCCTATTTTAAGAACGAAATCCTACAAAAAAATCCAAAGACCCTGTAGAGAGGAAAGGAACATAACCTTAACAAATGCTCGGGAATGTGGAGGATGCGGGCGTCGATCCCGCTACCTTCCACATGCGAAGCGCACGCTCTACCGTTTGAGCTAATCCCCCAGATCGAAGGTGCCGCAGTGACAATGTTTTAAAACCAAGCCATAAACTTACCTGATTTTATTCCATTCTATTCGCCTCTTACGAGTACACGTCCTGATCGGGATGGACCGGACACGATTCGGAAAGTATTTCTAACGTATAAGACGTTAGTGGCCCATGTACCATTTGAAATTATTCCCCAAAAGAACAGGGCGGATATCCTGGTAAAAAAATTAAATAAACTCGATTAAGTGAATACTTTGCCGCAGAGGACAAAGTAAACGATCTTACTGCATGCGGTACTTCTCTCTAACAAATTTTCATACGATTATCGTTTTTAATATTTCTTTTACCAAAAATTTCGAATATAACTTATTTTTAATATAAGTATTAAATGAAAAAGAATTTGAGCGAAAAATTCCAGAAATTAAATTTGCAGTCTTTAAATGTGATGGAGGATGCGGGCATCGATCCCGCTACCTCGCGCATGCTAAGCGCGCACTCTACCATTTGAGATAATCCCCCTCAGGAAAGCTGGCCTATTCTATAAGTGTAAAAATTGACCGTGGCTTCCGACATTCATCGAAAGTATATGAGGAACAGAAAGTTCTCCATCAAGTATTCAAGCCTATGTCGAAAAAAGACATTTCACAAATGTCCTTAAGAACTTGTTGAAAAAAAATAAACGTCAATTAAAATCGCCATCGAGAATGTGGAGGATTCGAACATGGAGCCCACTACCTTGCACATGCAAAACGTACACTTTACAATTTGACTTTACCTCCCAGATAGAAAGCGATACCGTTACGATATTTTAAAACCTCTCATGTACTTCTCTCAGATAAATTTTCGTGCGATTATACTTGTTAATTGTTATACTTACGAAGGCATCAGTAATCTCAGGTGTCGTATCTGTAACCTTAGGTGTCTACGGCAGTCTTTTTCCCTCTTCCTCCGAAACCGGAAACAGTGAACACCCGGCGAAGGCATGAAAACAACACGTAACACGCGTGTCCGCTTCTTTATGAGAACAAGAAACAACGTACGACGTGTCGGTTTGAACGTTGCTGAGAACTTGATCGCCACATGTAGCTATGACAATTCCTCCGTCGACTACTAGAGATGAAATACACGCCAAAAACTTGAAAAATTCTCTATCGTTACAGTCTTCGCGCAAAAAAAGGTCTGCCAGTTGCGTGGTTACAGCGATATCGGCTCCGACACGTCGACGGGCACGTACTAAACGACCACTTCTTGTTGTGGCTTTTAGATTGTTTTCAAGATATTCGTCAAAGACAACATCCAAGCGTCGGGAAAGGCACCGTTGTTTTTTAACGTATGGAAAAAAGTGATTGTGCAGCATAACCTGCGAATTTTTTTTCTGTACCTGGCTTAATCATATTCACAACCAATGATAATGCACATCAATGTCATCGGGTGCAAGACTCTGTACCACACAATTGTGCTCTAGACAGTTAACAAGCATGGACTCTTTCTTCGGGAGAAGCAACTTTCGTTCACTTGAATTGGATGGGGGGAACTCACATTTTCATGTCTGAAGAACTCGTTTAGGTCCCGCTCTTTAATCTGGCATGAAATGTAAAGCCTGCCAGACACATGTTGTGCACTTTTGAACCAAAGAAACAAAGTTTGTTCCTCTTTATTGTTTCATAAAGGTACTTTGTGCGCTTCACCAAGCACTCCTGTATGAATTTGGTCCACTACTCTAGTCGTCTAGCATCAATTTCACGTAGTCTTCGCACCGCATCAGGATCTGCAACCTTTTTGGTATCTAACTTAATCAGATCTCCACTGTCATCCAAAAAGGGATTTCCCAAGTCTTCGATTACGTCCACCAGTTGTTTCACATCTTTGGCAAAGCTTGTCTGGCAACTCCTCTGTACTTCATTATGTTCTTTGAAGAAAGAACTCTCCTCACTTGCACGTGCGCTGATATGATTTTCAAATTCAGTGACCAGTCGAGCCAAGTCCGGACCAGAAACCATCCATCGACAGAGTGCGCTTGCGTCAGGTCAACTGCTCCACGTCTCCTTTAACAAATTGCGTTGTTCTATTCGTGCGCTTGGTCGATTGCAATAGATTAGAACTTCCTTCGAGACTTTTGAAACAAAGGAATCAATTTCGAACTATTTAGCGACATCTGGCATCGTGTGATGGAGCTCACGCATGTCACATAGGTGCACTGGTAATCAACATGCATAATTGGTATGGTTGAGAGCGACGAACCAGGAGAGCATTTGGAAATGGAATCTACGTAAAGATGGAACTTTCATCGACGCAAAGATATAATGAGTAACACGAGAAGTAACAGTTGAAGCTGAACGATGGTATATCAAAAGTAGAAAAGTGGAGAGACTGCCATCTGATGAGCGCACCACTCATTAAACTCAACGATTTTGTCTTGTTGACTTTCTTTGTACTTGTCATATGCTCGACAAAGTAGATAGTGAAGACTGTAGACCGTTACTTGATTCGCTCGACGGGTTTTTGTAACATGAGAGACCTTCAAAAATGATTCAGCTGTACCTAATGTAGTAATGTTGCCATCCACAAGCACAGAAGTGCACCCGCTATCCTCCAACCAATCACCGATCGTCTTTAAAAACGCCATCTCGATGTGAATGCCACCGCACATTACCACAAACTTCTCCTCTCCGTAAGCACCAGGCAAAGACCACTGTATTTGTTTCGCCCCGGCATAAAGTGGTTGGTCAACAGCAAAAACAGGGACTTGACCAGGGTTTAGGTACCTGATACATGCTTGTATTACTTTCATTGTATGACAAATAATTGCAAACATACTTTGCTTGGTCTGGAAATAATGGTAGCAGAGCAGAAATGGCAGACTTATTTGGGTTTGGTGCTGATTCTTTGTGTGAGTGATAAGACGCCCAAGAAACCGGCATAACATTGACCGAGTCTTCTTCTCTATCAATAACAGAGCTAACATGGTCGAGCCAATCTAGCTCTTCGGCGACGGTTTGCGTGACAGATTTGTTATCTTTAGTCATCTGGCCAATCAGCATTGCGACCTCAACGCTGTTACTTGGAAGGGAAGCAGGCAACACACGAGTGAATGATTCGGAAAAAGGTAAAATTAACTTGGTGTTGGTTGTTGTCTGCGTAAACTTTGCTGTAGTAGTAGCAGTAGATCCAGCAGGGACGTGTTGAAACATGGATATCCCTGTTCCACGAAATGATTCATGTGATGTAGTTGAACTGGGTTATGATCTATGTTGTCAACCGCTGCGATTGTAAACAAGTCGAACCGAAGACCAGGTGGACAAACCACTCCCTCTTCCTCGTAGCGACTACAAACTGCGTCTCCTAGACGAGTGGAGACTGCAAGAACCCTATGGTATGAAACACAGAGTCCTAATTTGTGTAAAGAGTCAATCAGATCACGGCTTCGAGCTTTAGTATGGACTGATAACCACACATAGAAGTGGGAGTCCCAAGTGTTCTGTTTCTTCTTCGAAAGGATCCGTTCTTTCAATTGTGACGTGTTGACACAAGTTGGTGGTGTCTTCCCCAATTTGCTCCATTCGTTCTGTGTATTTAGTGGCTAGGTCAACTAGCTTAAAAACGGGTAGTTCATTAACAGGGTGGGACACTTAAATGTAGGACATCAATTCTGCTAGGGCAAGACTTTCTGGTCGAAGAGAACTTTTACTCTATTCGTCATTACCGGAACTTTTTTTGGATTGCTTATACAAACTGGCTAGGTAACGGCATGATAGCTTGCCTTCCGGGAGAAATGGGAACTTAACTTTGCCAGAAGCTTCTCATTCTGTAAAATGTGAGCACACTCTCTCATACTGACATCTACTTCAAGATAAAGTAAATGGTTTGAACCTGGGAGAATAGTGAAATGTTTGTGGAAGTTGATCGTTCAGGTTAGCCACTAAATATACACTAACCTGGACGATCAACTTCATCAACTTAGACACTAAATATACACAAACCTGGACGATCAGTTCCCGCAAACATCTACTCCAAGAGTCGTAACCCTGTGCAATGGATCACTACGCAAGCCATCTTCATCACAGATAAAACATACCTTACATTTCTGTTTTTCTGGATTATTTCAACGGGTATACTTGGTTTGCATTGCAGGTTCATGCTCCTGAGAATGTCGCTTTCGTGCACGCTTTGTGTCGTTATGGCGCCATTCAGAAATCAACAACTTTATTGAGTCATGTGATACCTTAATACAGGTCTCCCAAGCACATATTGTAACATCTTCCCCCTTAATAGTTTGTATTGTTTATGTGAATTCTAAACGTTCTGAACACAACAGGTATGATTGTCTTTGTTGCAATCAGTTAAACTACGTGTAGAATAAGGCATCGTTTCTGCAAGTGTTCATTTGCAGTCATAGTCGTTCAAGTAACTAGGCGGTTTTCTGTGACGTTGTGGTCTGCTATTTGGCATGGTTTGCAGCACAGGTTCGGTTTCTGGGTTTATGGGTAGGGTTTCTTCATGGGTTCCATCATCCGATGCTGGGTTGTACAAGGGTTCATCATCATCGCTGTTCATTACTTCTTTGGTCTTTCGTAGGTGGACTCTATTCCGCCGGTACACGCCACCCTCTTCCGTCTTTACGTAGTAAGACCGATCATCATGGCTAGATGTGACAACGGCTTTTCGCCATTTATGTTGACCCAGGCGAGTTGGTTTCATACGCACCACGTCTCCTACTTTAAGTTTGCAAAGGTCTTTTGATGAACGATTGTAATACTTCTCCTGAGTCTTCTGTTTCTTCACGAGGTTACGCTGCTGTGTTTCTAGTGCTGTGCCAGAGGGTTGGAGCAGGTTGGTGGTTGTGGGTAGTAGGGTTCTTGCTCGCCTGTTCATGAACCGTTGCATTGGGCTGAGGTCCATGCCTTGGGAAGGGGTGTTG
>JBAHVQ010233141.1:0-10089 GCA_036872915.1 Nanipora kamurai
GTGCCTATGATTGGTCAAAATTCAGACAGGCCGCGTGGGAGACTAAGTCTTGCGCGAAAAAAAAAAAAAAACAGCCGGAACTATGACTCTCGCTTTAGCTCGAGTAATTAAAAATATGAGGTGTATAGCAGTAGATAATACATGGATAAGAATCTGGTACATAAGTGAATATAGGTTTGTAGAAATAGCACAATATGTAGTTAGATCATGGTGGTGTTATTGCAGTGTTGCTACAAAGCTATATTCACTTTATCTATTATCACTATGCAAACTTTCAAGGAATTAAGTAAAAGGTTTAATAAGAACAGGTAAGTAGATAAAAGGAATAGATAAGTTGAAGTTTCTCGTGCACGCTGTTTTTAAGAGACTGACGGCTGGAATGATTAGCCTGATATTTTCAGCCAATGCCCTTCTTAAATGAAACTGCCAAATAGCTGAAGTAACTAATGTTTCCTTGGTATTTCCACGTTAAGTAAGATGGTCAAATTTTATAAGAAATGGGATTGACTTAGTCAGTGCCATATGGCACCAGGGACAGACTGGCCAGTTGGGCTCACTGTGCAAGAACCAGTTCCCTTCCCTGAAGGACACTAAGAGCTCCTTTCTTGATGTAATTAAATAATAGTTCAGTTGCTGTGTAAACTGATTTGCTTTTGTATAAATATCATAGAAATTTTTTTATTACTCTCAGTTGTCAAAATTACAAAGGGTGCGAAGGATGTGGTTAAATTAGTCAGTAAAATAGGGTGTGTTGTTATACTTTTGGTCCATAAAACACACTTGCTGCACTGGCATTGTGCCTGAAGGGTAGAGGGCGAAGCTCCCCCTAACTTGATACTTCTCGAAAATTTTGACATTGTCGAAACTTTTACGGCTGTCAGAAACATTGGATCATTTTTTCCCCGGTGATATAGTTATCCGTCTTACGTAAAAACTGAGCTGACACAAACGTGTAACCCTGTGTGTTATGGGCGTTGATGATACCCCGGGAGCGAGGTGCGCACGTGATGCAAGTTGTCCACGCCTCATAATACGGTGGTACCCAAGTGCCAACAAACTATTACAATGGATATTCAAATAAAGACCAATCGGCAGTATTGAACGGCTATGTAGATAATCAAAAGGTTTGAGAAACTGCCGGAACTTAAGAATACTTAAACTGACGTTTCGAGCGAAGGCCCTTCGTCGGAGTGAAAACCACTTCGATGAACCACTCCAGACTTTTCACTCCGACGAAGGGCCTTCGCTCGAAACGTCAGTTTAAGTATTAAGTTCCGGCAGTTTCTCAAACCTTTTGATTATCTACATAGCTGGTCAAAACACGAGCTGTCAACTGGAGGCTTTCGGCCGATTTGGAATACGAGACCGAAGAACTGCAGCATACGAAGAGTTCATTTTGAAAATTTACCATTATACTAGCTGTCTATGCAATTGTCAACACTTGGGACAAACTTATCAATAGTTTTAGATCGAAAACATTGTAAAGTTGGAAAGTGAAAATCCAGCGATGACAAACTCCTCGAACATCATGATTCATGAGCCTTATTAGCGACTAGCGACCGACTAAGTTAAATGAACAAGCCGGAATAACAACCTTAGTCAAAAGAAATAAAATAAGAATATATAAAGACGATTTTCCTATAGTTCGGCAGTTATCAGGTAGCATCTCTGGAAACTGAGAACTCTTATTGGTTTGTTTTACCTTACCGTACACACAAGTTGCCTAGTACAATTCTTTCCGTATTGAATAGTAGCATTGAATATTTTAGAGATGGAGATATCATTCGTGTTTTTGTGATACTTGTATTGTTTGTGTGACGTGGCTTGTCGTAGTTTGCTTGGTGACGGTGGCGTGGTGAGGGGTTAGAAAACTATCCTTGGCCACTAAATTATAAAATTTTTTACGCAAATATTAAAAAGTATTCTTAAAAATGGCAAAGGACGTTATAGTTTTATCCCCCTAATAGTTATACTGCCGGTGGCATTTTTATTTTTTAAGTTGACAGTGGGACGGGGGGCGCCACAAGGTAAGCCTGTCACTGGTCGATAGTGCACACTACATCACCGCACGGTAACTAGTGGCTCCACCTCCGATTGGTATTCCGTCGAAGCCCATAGATCAGACCTATCGTCGTTGGCGATATTAGCAGCCGATCTGCCTACTTCCGGAGAACTAAACATTGTCGTAAAGATTTTTTTTACCTTTGTCTTTTAGATCCTGAAGCCTGGTGGGATAATTCTTTTTCGTGATTATGGCTTGTATGATCACGCAATGTTGCGATTTTCTAAAGGTCACAAAATATCAGAAAATTTTTACGTTCGACAGGATGGTACCAGGGCTTATTACTTCTCAACCGGTAAGAGCTAGTAGAATCAGTTCCCTGCAGGCTTTTCCTGCGCCGTAGGACAATTTAATGTCCTTCTACTTGTTTTCGACAACATACCGTCACATTCCAATAAAGGGGTGTTTGTGTTACAGTGGTAGTGCGCATGTCTCATACCACTGTTACAGAGGTTCGATTTCGGCACCGCGCTGTTGTCTAACTCTATTTGGTCGGATCCCTCAAATGCCCGCCATCAGTGTACGATGGAAACTTTGGCTATTTTGACCCACTTCCAGTTCGAATTTCGGCTCGAAAATGAAATTTTTTGAAATCAGAAATTAAGTCAGAAAAGTGCTTTTTTGCACGCGACATGTCACAGTTCATTGCGCAGCAACCTACTTCCTGTTCGAATTTTAGCGCGTTACATGAAGTTTAGCAAAAGTTTTTGAATTGTTTTTTTAATTTCTCGGGCCTTAATGGGTTAAAATTACTTTGGCCACATCTGAGAAGGATATTGTCCAGTTTAACTTTGCAAAACATCGCAGGTTTTCTCTGGGTACTTCGGTTTCTTCCTGTAGTAACAGGGGGGTTAATATGGTTGATCAAAAACCCCTACCCTGCACCCAAGGGCACGTACCTCCTGACACCCAAACCACAACATACATACCAGGTGAAATAGTGCGAAGTTAACGGACTCCCGAAAGAAAATCTCCTAACTGAATGTTGAAATAATTTTTCTGTGTTGTGGGGAACTCTGGTAGACATTTGGAGCCCTTTTTCTTTAACTAGCGTTGTAAAATATGTATATAAAAGTAATGTAAATACCTGCCAGAAATTTGGAATTTTAGCAGAATAGATTACCTGAGGTTTAGTTGTTTCAAACCCATTCAGGGATCTAATTCAATGAAAATTTAGGTTGCCACTGTCTACATTAACGTGTCTTTTTTTCATCTGCCCAGCTTAGTTCTTAGCAGGATCCAGTACAGAATTTCAACTTCGTTTGTGATTGATTTTACTTATATTTTTACCAGACGTGACCGCAAGTGCTGGAGCTGGGATTAGGATTGCGATGAATATTATAAACGATGTTTATGTGATATTTATGCTGCTTTGATCCCTATCCGGGGCTCAGCATATGCTTTTCTGAGGAAACTTGGTTGACGAACGACCACATTCCCTTCGGTAATTAGCACTGGAGTAAATGTGAAGAACTGGAATTTTCATTGGTCACAGGGTATATTAAATGGGAACTTTCTACATTAAGGTGTTGATTGGGTACATCTGTCCGGTCTACTTCGTTGGCCCATGCTCCCTTACTCTCGACGTCAATCGTCTACGGTAGCCCCCAACTCAAACCCCACTTCATCACTGTGTACTTGCCTCAAGTTTTTTAACAAAGCACTGATAACGGTTATTTTCTAGAGTATCTGACCACGTTATTCACGGATGGTGGTTATGAAGTGATTAGTTGTCACTATGTTGAGAGAAGAACAGTAAACAAGAAAGAAGGAGTCGACGTTCCAAGAATTTTTGTACAAGGAAAATTCATAAAGAAAAGTGCTCCAACAAGATAGATATCAAAATGGCTCGCCGACGAATAATTCTCCTGCCATTTTTTAAAATAATCTTATAGAATTCGCCGAATAAGTACTCACGCGACCTTTCATCTCCAAATTGATTCAAATAAAGGTTATGCTGTATTGCCAAAGTTTCAGTTTTGGACGTGGCTATTTAAGTGGCTGATTTATTTAAGAGGCTTTAATGTCAGTCTCATTAACAACAGATCAGAGCTTACTCTGATCCCCAGAACTTTCGCAGGTGAATATCAAACAAATGATTTCCTGACCTAAGTTACGTAAATATATGTAGATTTCGAACAGGATACTGCTTTGAACAGTGTCTTTCACATCCGTTCTTAGTGTCGGTCTTAAACTCCCTTCCCAAAAATTGACCAATGGGAGTAAGGCTTGTGCCCGTGTCATTGTGAAAGCGTGGGTCTGGTCTCTGTGTTCCCCGCAGCTTTGTAAAAGTCTCCAAGGCTAAGGACATTGGAACTTCCACAAACCTCCTTTCGAAGACATGAAATCATTAACGTCCGCCGTCCCATGGTGTTCTTACATCGAACAGCCAATAGCTATCATGTGATACGCATGGACATTTCATTATTGCCTAGTTTATTGAAACACAATTATCTTTCACCAATTTCTGCGATAACCCTCGAGCCTCAAGATAAAAACAGACAACGTACACAGCACACACCGACGACACCTGTCCTTATTTACTTCGACAGCTGTTTAGGCGACCGATCTTTTGCTCCATTTACATAACTCCAGACTGAAGTATACTGTACTTATTCAGCCACAGAACGACAGCGATGGTGAAGTGGATCAACTGACGGATGAGCTGATGTACGAGAATGAAATGACATGTGCCACCTGGTAAAGTCTTCAAATTGTCTTCTTTAATGTTAATATAAAATTTTCTACATAGTTGCAGAATCTCCATCAAGCTCCTCATCCTTTCCTGAAACGCGGTGAATTATTAACTGGTTATCTGATCCACCACTGATGACGAACTAGGAAAAAAAGATTAATAGGAAACTTTCTAGCCAAGGCAACAAGGCGTTTTGTTTGTTTTAACATATTTTCTGGATTTTGTTGGGCATTTGAGAAGGTCATTTACTTCTCTCTAAGTTCCAGACCCCCACACCATAAATAGAGAGTCTAGTTGTATTGTTTGAAACTTTGCATGGAGTAAAAATTGATAATTCCTAATAAACTGGAATACTTCCATGTATTTAAATCTCTTTTTTTTAAAATTTATTTGGTATTCATAAGCAAATATATAAACAACGTGATTTACCAACATGGAAGTTTCACAAAGTTATTACGAATCATCAGAGGGTTTACTAGTTTGGATTTTTATATTCCCGACTTTGGGGTTTACAATGAATTTCATTCGTGTGGTGATCTTAGTACTTCCACACGGAATTTTGATTATATTAAGTGACAAAACATACCAGCCGATACAAGTCACAGTAGAACAACCAACGCAAGAAGGACAGTCTAACAACGGGTCGTAATAGTGCGACAAAACAAAGCAAAGCACTTCAGTCGTTGCACTCGCCAAGTATTTGATGCAAATACATATCTCGTATACGTGTGCACAACCACAGAAGTCACTTATTTTGAAAGTCCCAAATTTTGCGTTACATCGGGTTGGATGTCCTCAAAGAGAGACAAAGAATTAAGAATTAAATATCTTCGACGGGTGAGAAATCCTGAAGATAACATTTCAGTGACACTACTTCGAACCAGGAATATCATCTTGTTGCTAAACCTTCACCTTCTAGATGTTTTCATCAAATGTTCTCATGAAATTTTAACCCTTCAGAGACTGAATTGTTTTTCTTTCGTTTTTTGTTCTCTCTTTGCGTTTGTTTAGAAATCTAATTTGTTCTTTGGTTCTACACAGGGTCGTTAACGACTCATTTCGTCACGAAAAAGTTAATACAATTGTTTAATTCATTTAAGATTCACTTTAATTACGTCGACGTCTTGCGTAGGAATCAAGAGGGGTTGGTCAACAGAGAAAGTATGGAGAACGAATATAAACAAGAAAGCTTGCAAGCCTGCCAATAAAAATATTTAGCTGTGCTAGTGGTCACCACGTGACTATATTAACTTTCAGGTAAAGTGGAGTGCGGTGAGGACTCACCTCTTCGATTGTCCAGTTGACACACATCACTTGGTTATTATGTCCTCGCAAAGTATGCAGGGGTAGACTGGGACTATAAACATAATCAACACAGAGATTTCTTATTTTCGTTGGCTGTTTGGTTATATATGTACAAATGGCGAACGCCATGCAAACTAATCTGTAACCTTTTCCCAGTTATAGACCCAATGTAACCGTTTCTGGCTCGGTTATTACGTCTGAGAAATGCATAGACTTGAGTGAAATTTGAGCAAAAAGAAAATTTGGGATTGTGATTTTATAAATAAAGGTCAACGAGGCATAATTGTTCTATTTGTAAATATATATGCATACTTATCCATATACATATACATGTAAGCCCTCTTGACAAAGTTTAATAAAAACGAACATCAAAGAATAAAACTTTATCAAAGCTTATCAATAATGCAAATGAAAAAGTTGAATTGTAATCATGATTACTTAGTCATCCTTGGTTAATTTAGTTAATTTAGTTAGTTACAAAGCTCGTAAATTTTATTTGACACATCTGATGAAAGTGTTGAGTACGAACCAGAGATAGTTTCACAAACCTTCTGGTGTCCCAAAGTTTCACGGCGTGATCATATGACCCAGAGACAAGCTTATACTGGTTGTTAGGAGACCAATCAACAGACGACACCCATCCGTCATGAGATGTCAAGGTCTTCTGAAAAACTGCACCATCTAAAGATAACAAAAGTTTACAAAAAAAAAGACTAGGTAACTGTCTCATCTTTGCCTTAAAGCATTTTGATACAACCGCAGTATTCCAACTGGCTATTTCCGAATTTTATTTAGCGTTTGCGCAAAATCTTCACATAGTTTGTGAACTGAAATTCGCATCGCAGTATCAGACTCATCAATCAATCCATCATTTGAGAAAAACTCGAAGGCAACAAACTTTTCTGTGTTATGAGATCAGATCAAACGCTCCTCATGTAAATTGAACCACGTAAAACATTTCTTTACCGTGTCTGGGCTTGGATTAAATAATGTAAATCGTCAGGTTAGGGATTAAGGTTTTTTTTACTGGTACATACTTCTTCAGAATATGAACAACGTATCAAGTTTGGTAAATATCAGACGACTAGTGGACGTTCGTCAAACTCGTTCTCTCAGAAAAACGATTTCTGAGCCCTAGACGGGAATCGAACCAGCAACCTTCAGATGATCGGTGAGACGCCCTAACCATTGAGCTACCACGACTCGGATGGTGAGCTAAGGTGCGGGTTCGTCATATGTGCTGCTTAAGCGGAAGTCTCACCGGTCATCTGAAGGTTGCAGGTTCGATTCCCGTCTAGGGCTCAGAAATCGTTTTTCTGAGAGAACGAGCTTGACGAACGTCCACTAGTCGTCTGATATTTACCAAGCTACCACAAGAACTAACTTTGTGTTCAGCATTAGGCAGATTTTCGTCAGCATGTTTCAGGCCCTCAACTTTACGCTATGCTTACCATCTCTTTAAAAACATTCCGCAAGTTACGCAATGATGCGGTTTATCAGAATGCAGAGATACTGATCAGTGTACCCTAGTGATTTAATGATGTCATAGTTTGATAATAATTACATGATTTTAATCATGTCAATCTCAACCCTAAGCCAAACCGTGGTGCTAAACTTACATCTGCATGTTCACTAGACGTGATCATTATCACACAAAATAGAACGAAACGGAACGAACGATTCTCTGTCAGATTGCAAGAATGGGAACAGAACAATTGTAGGTTTAACGGAGTATGCATATCGCTTTTTTAACAGGAATGTTTCTCACGTTAAAACGTTCTCACAGTAAAATCAACCTTTCCCGACGTTCTACAGCCACACTAGTCCCATGTTGTCTCTAGTACGTTAAAATGTTTCTTCGTTGTTGTAAACGGGGTCATGACGGCGTGAAGACTTTTCTGTGGACCAATTTTGGCTTGAGTTTTATGTACTAGGCATGATATTCCTGAAAGGCTTTGCCGTAATAGTAGTCGTAGTGTTGTTTTAAAGTTCAACTTATGGGAATGTGGCGGCCAACTCGAATGCATTATCTACTTAGGCCTCCCACATGTCTTCCTTTTTTTTTAGTTAACTTAATTTCTACTTTTTTTCATTGAAGAATTGTCCGTTCTGTTCTGTTAATTCTGTGGTATTATGGGCATCCACCACTCGATGATCATGTAGATTTGAAACAAATAACCGTTTCAGAACAGGTTACTCACATTATAACAAATGCCTGGTGCGTACTATATAAATCCCCATTGGAAAAAAAATTAGAGAAGTTTTTAAAGAATTCAAACGAAATATACTTGTCCTTTGTGCGGTTACCTCTTATCCTATGATCCCATAGTCTAACGTGCCTATCGGCACTGGCTGATGCTATGAGCCTGGAATGAGGCGAATAGGAAATACAGTTGAAAGCTTTGCCTCCAGTCTAAATAAGGGACACGCGAAACACATTATAGCAGGAATCCACCGTTGCAATAAAACATTTTTTGAAAAGCTATATTTGAAGCGAGTACACAAAACGACAAAACATCAACAAAAACTAAAAGCGAAGTCAACTAGCTCTGTGTACGCAAAAATATCGGAAGTTATAACAGCATTTTTAGCTGAATAATGAAGTAACAAAATTGTTATCTTGCGCAAAAAACATTGACGAACGAACATTGCTGTCTTTTCTTGTTTCAAAAATGTTGTGCAGCGTTGACGAAGCGGTTATCCACTGTTGGCTTCGGTACGCCTTTGTATGAACATTGATCTTCGCATAGCTTTATTTTTGCTATTTCGGTACTTACGCTTTCTAAAAAGACACTGAGTAAGTGTGCATTTTTATTTATACTGGACACTGTAAAAGTCTGGTAAAGGTCACCTATCCTGGGTCTATTGTTACTACAAGTGGAAATCATAGTCCCCGGAGATAACATGTGGTGCTTGCTTGGTAGACTCAAACTAAACAACAACCTTCTTACACGTAGTCAGAGCACCTTTCGCTGGATAACTTCTCGGAGCTTGAAGGCCACATCTGTGAAGGAGTATCAGCACTGACTTCTATAAATGGGCTGCGGATCCCGGTTACTTTTGCATTGGACGAAATGTCCCCAATACGACCCAAAACCATTCAGAATTATCTTCAGATAGGAAACCCGTAAATATGTCCGAACTTAGTCAAAGTTTCGGTTTACCGACAAGAGTTTTTAGCTTTCAAAATGTTGTCAACTTTTCTCACGAATTTGTGCCCATATCCCTTTTCCATTTCATGAAAAATGAGATTGTTTGTTTCTTGGCTGAGGACCTAAAAAGATAGCGGACTTTTGAAGACATTTTCCAGGCGTGCACCAGAGATCCTCTTATACAGAGCTGTGGCAAATCCCGTAAACTTCTGCTCCGGCTGCCTCATTTTCCTCAGTCCCAACCACTATAAGCTCACTCGCCATGTCAATACCACACAATACCAAATCCCTCAAATTAACCAAGATAATAAGTTAGGGGATTAAGCAGGTGTACTACATATGAAGCCATACCTAGCTTACCAGGGTATGCTGATTAACTCCAGATTCCGCATCCCAGAGTCTAATAGTATGGTCCCAACTACAGCTAACTATCTCACCGTCGTCTGACCATAGAACGGACGAGACAGCTTCATTATGGCCTGTTAGAGTCATTAGAGGAGTCTGTGAAGGAAAAAAAAGACAATAATTAAGTCCGTAACAGTTGGGGCGACGACCAAATTACTAGAGTCGAGACGCAGCCAGCTAAGCACAATACCCTTCTTTAACAGCATCAAGAGAGTCTAGCTTGCCTTAAACGTCAGTCTAACTCAATTTTGTTTTTTTTTCTACCACCAAGAAAGGCGTTTTTGACGACCATAGGCTGGTTGATAGTTTTTATCACAATTTTTCAACAACTTTATTTAGATCACATCACAATCTAATGACAGGACTAAAAGTAAAGGGATCAAAAGGAAGGGCAATATATATATAGACAGATAGATAGATAGATAGATAGATAGATAGATAGATAGATAGATAGATAGATAGATAGATAG
>JBAHVQ010233152.1:0-10088 GCA_036872915.1 Nanipora kamurai
GTATGTATGTATGTATGTATGTATGTATGTATGTATGTATGTATGTATGTATGTATGTATGTACGTATGTATGTCTGTCTGTATGCATGTGTGTATGTATGTGTGTATGTATGTGTATGTATGTATGTATGTATGTATGCATGTATGTATGTATGTATGTATGTATGTATGTACGTGTGTATTTACAACAGTATATATAGAAATACACAGGTAAAATGACAAAACCTGAAACAAACATGAAAGCTGTAACAAGCTGTGAATGAACATTTATACAAGCATTTCCATTACTTAACCCTTTAACACCCAGGGCTTATCTGTGTGACAAGCAAAACTGTCTGGTATTAGCTTGAGTAAAATACTAGAGTGCACCCTTCCTTCTTAATGGGTTAAACTCTTTGTAGAGTATTAGCACAAACTTGAGTTTGCAGCAAATTCTGGCTTTTGTGTACTGTAAAAACCTGCATATAACAACCACCAAAATTACAAACCAAAGGTTAAATTTTGTATTTTATCCACTCAATATATAAGAACCTAGTGTATAACTGGTTCTTATATATTGGGTAACTTTCCCTAAGGTTAATTATTAATATGTAAATTATGGTAAATTATATAAACTATAGTTAAGGTGATGTAAAAATCAAAAGCTATGAGAAGCAGTTCTTCAATGTGCAGTCTATACTTTAGCTATTATAGAGTACCATGGATGCTTAGATTATAGAATGAAAATTTGTTGACAGTTTTTTTCCAAATACTGAATGGCAATTAGTAGCCATTAGTGGTCATCTTAACAGACAACCAAAAAGGTTTGAAAACTCCTGGGACTTAGGTATCCAGAAACTTTTCATTCTGATGAAGGGCTTTCACTCTAACGTACAGTAAGTTTCTCTTCACCTAAGTTCTGGCAGTTTTCCAACCCTTTATTTACGTTATTACAAGCCGTTCAATACTGCTGATGCAGCACATTTCTTTTGTCATCCTAATGTCCTAATTTAATCATGTGGGGAATATTTGCCTTTTCAAAACATTTACCGTAGGAGGGAATCAACCCCTCATTCTGGGCCCTTTGGCAGAAACGCTGTTAGACCTGAATTTTCCTTCATCATCAGACAGACAGATGATGTCTTTGAAATAAAGACGAAATATCACAACTTCGTTGTAATTCTCTTGATTTTAGCTCATATCTTGAGTTATCAAGATGACACCATTGTTCGGAGTTTGTTTCTTCCTTTATTTCTTTAAGTTTTCGGCTGGTTCTGGATATTGTTATTAACAACAAGCAACTTACTCGAGCGTCGTGGACTTCAAGAACACAATCACATTTGGCTACTTTTGCCTCCATTACTCTTAAACCTAATGAAATAGTAGTTAGTTTTCTGGGCAGGTAATCATGCAACAACTTCATACTTGCAAACATCGTGGTAACTTTTATAAAGTAGTCAATTCAATTCGGCGATCGTTAAAACAAAATCACATCTAAAACTAGATTTAATTAGCGTTAAAGGTACCCAACTACCTTTCGCCATGTGGCCTGGATACCATTTGACAAATGCACTAGGATGAAAATCGGAGGGAAATATAAATGAAGGTCTGAAGTTCCCACTAGCCAACCATACCTCGGCTCTACTCAAATACGGCCTGACCGCCATATTGGCGGTTAGCAATACGCGAAAGACTGGAAAGGAAAATCTTTTTAGGGAGGATTAAACTAATGATACGGATGTAGTCCTCCTTAATTTTCTATCGAGTTCACTGCTGAGAAGTTACCAAATTGTGTTAGATTTGTTCCACTGATTAAAGCAAATGTGCCCTAAATAACAAAAACCTTCGATTTGAATTATAGCCAGCAAAGAGAGAAGAACTGAAAGTCCATGAACGAAAAACAAAAACAGAACACAATGGTACGACACCCCCCTGGCGTTAAAAGGTTGCAAGTAGCAGTGCACGGCTAAACATGAATATTCAATATTTTAGCGTCCTTAGTTACAGTTTTTTGCGTTGCTGTATTTACTCTCCTTGTAGTAATTCTGGCTATCATAGTACATGTATCATTTCCCGAGAAGAGACTGATAAATGATTGAAGAAGAAAAGCAAGGTGGGTAGTAAATGTGAAAAGTAGAATTTTATATTATCTAGGACGTCTTTCACTCGTTCGTTACTTCGAACCAGTATCAAACTTTATTATAGCTAAAATAATCTCTTCTTGTAATTCACCCTTGGAGTTACTTACTAGGGAGAGTTTACTCATCGCCAAATTTAAACCTGCCCTTAACGATAACATCAGATCTGTTCCATTTGCCTTATTTTAATTTATCTTCTCACCTTACTCTGTCGTGGCTTCTTCTATCTAGGACGTCTTTCACTTGTTCGTTACCTCGAACCAGTATCAAACTTTATTATAATTAAAATACGCTTTCTATTCAAATTGTAAATATTTCCTTTGTGTCCTTCAAAAATATGGTATTATTTCCATTAAATGTTACTTGTATCGTGTCGTAAATCCTAGGCATCACGACAGGGTTAACAAGGGAGAGAGGCGGAATTTAATGAATACAACTATATTTACTTGCAGATTAAATAAACGCATCGACTTTTTGATTGACTGATTCAATCCATACTGGAGACGGATGGCCCTTCGGGACGAACTTCAGTGTATAAATACGGGAAAATTGACAAACTTTCCGTTGAGACGAACTACAGTATTTATTATGCTTCCGTTGAGACGAACTGTATTTGCTTACAGTGTAATTCGTCTGTCAGGACAAACTGAGCATGTAGTTCGTCGTAGCGGAAAGTTTGTCAATGTAACCGTATTTATACTTTGACGAATTATCAAACGATATGTTTGTATGTGAGGTTTAATAGATTTGGACATTTTTCACCAGATAATCAGTCTTGGGTTTACACTCAGGAGTATGCTGCCCTTTTGGGTAATTTTAAATGAAGGTAAAATCTCGAAGAGGTCTCATCCCTCCGGGAAACAGTTAAATAACAAAAACCCACAGATCTGATCACGCTTTATCTGCTCTGGAACCAGTCTTCTGAACTGGTTTTTTTGCCCGTGATAAAACATTCAGCAGGAGTTGAAACCTTCATATTCAAAGCTCTGCTTGCCATGGATGTGTTCTGCTATTTTGCATCTTGGCAAATCCAAGACAATTTTACATGTACTTTTACTCATCAGTTGGAGATGGGAGTAAAGAAAGAGTTAAGCAGTGATTATTTCATATAGTGATGTTACAGTATATTACATGTGTATGAAATGGTAAATTATAGTTGTCTGTTAAAACTGGATATAAAACTGAGTTTTTATTGATTTTATCAGACCGGCTAACCATCCCAATCTTGGTTCAGACAGTCCCGATTAGACACATTTTCTCCTGTTTCCTGACAGGCTTCAGGTCAGGAATGTGGGGGTTCTGCTTTGTCTTCCTAAAAGTTGTCACTAATTATTTTCTGATGGAAATTGAGGTTCAACTGCTATATTTGAGGAAATCCTGTTGCAAGGATCAAAGAATTCAAACATTTGCATGAGACACGTGCCCCTGGACCTTGGAGTATGGCTCTTGTCAATGTGTCCCAACCGACCACTGACAACTGAAATGTTGGGCAGTTTGTTTTTTATGTTCTGATGTTTAGAAAATATTGATTATATACTTCATGGGAAGGCATGCATTCAGGATTATGCACAAGTTGGTGATAATGTTCAATTTTATCAATAAATCTTTGTACTTGTACATATGAAATAGATATACATTAATGCAGGTCAAATAATCACTTCTTGCAACATATACTTTGTGTTGGGATTGCATTCTTTTCAATTGGTAAATGCAGGTGTTCTAAATATGGTGCAATGTTGTGACATCTGTCTGTTTGTAGAAGGCTAAACCCAAGGATACCATTACAGCTACAAAATATATCTGTTGAATAGTTACATGTTAGCTGATACAAAAACCCAAAATGATTATAATTATAAGTTCATTAACATCATAATTAGTTCAGTTCTAACATGTATTTACTCCCCTTCTTTACTCTTCTTCATTTCACTTTGAATGTTTACACAAGCTTTGTCCTAGGTCTAAAATGCAAGTGTTTAAAATTGTTCACAATGCACCTAACTGTGGTTATTACTGTATTTACTAGAAAAAGGCTGTGGCCTTGTTAAATTATGAGACTTTTAGATGCATCACTTATTCAAGGGCGACACTTATCTGAGGGAGGCACTTATTAAACTTACATGTACCTGAAGTTAAAAAACCAAGATGTTTGAATGGTATACCTGTATATCCTGCTTTTTATCCTTAAAAACACTAAAGAAACTACAACAACAGTGTTTCATATACTGTTAGTGCTGCACTAGTGCTGAAGCAGCATTGTTGTTGAGGAGTGCCACATGTGATGGCACTCATAGTGATTTTGCTATCATGTGCTGTGCTTATTGAAGGGAAGAACTTATCAGAGGGAGGGACTCATTCAAGTAAATCTGGTAATGCTCTTCAAAGGCCATAATCTGTCAGAGAAGCTCTCCCAGACCACCAACCTGCCTGTGCTTCAGAATCTGGATACCCTCAGTCTTGCCATGTTTTTGAAATTTTAGTTTAATGCAATCTTTCAGTGTTTGACAGAAGTAATTTCAACTATAAAGATAAATTATTTAGGAATGGATGATCAATAAATTTCTTTATTTTTCATAAAAAAATCTAAAGAAAAAAAGGTGGCCATAACTTTACAACCTAAAACCTCCAGTTTCTTTTTTGTATAGAGTTTGAACTTTTTATCCATTTTAAAGCCTTGTTTGAACGTTTTTACATAATTAGCAAACAACATTTTTTGATTCATTTATCTGTTGATAATTTTGTTCATGTCAAATACATTGTCTGGAACAAATTTATAGCACATGGTATTGTTTGAAACTCCTCCAAGCACTCTGTTTGAAAAAACGTTTGGGACAACTCTGTATAAAGTTACTACAAGTTTGAAGTTAATCCTGGTTATATTGTACAAATACTGTACAGTAC
Organism: Nanipora kamurai; assembly: GCA_036872915.1. Taxonomy (NCBI): domain Eukaryota; kingdom Metazoa; phylum Cnidaria; class Anthozoa; order Scleralcyonacea; family Helioporidae; genus Nanipora; species Nanipora kamurai. The sequence continues at coordinate 5,016 of JBAHVQ010233152.1, forward strand.
CGCCTGCAACTATTGACCTATCAACCGCGGTAAAATCGCGCCTTTACCGCAACCGACCACAAGTATCCCGCGCCTTGTTCTAAAATATCCGCAGTAAGAACGTGGACAAATCGCGTGCACTTTTGACCGCGTCCATTTGTAGTGCGTGACAACGTGTTCCGAAAAAAGGTTAATTATGAAACATACTACATCAGGCTGTCTGTTTTGTTTTCGTTTAAAGGTGAAGTAAGATGGAATGAACTCCCATCCTCACTTCTAAAACACATTGCTGAAGCTATGCTTTTACCAAATCATAAAATCATTTACAAGTATTGTAGGTATTTGAAATGTTTTAAACCGGAAAGGCGACAATCAAATTTAGACGCCAAAATACACCTTTACATCGACGTAGGTAGACATTTGGTCGATGTATTAAAGACAGATATTTATAAAAAACGGGACTTTGAAGGAAAACGGAAATAAGATAATTTGTACTAATTTGCAATGTTACTATTAATCGTTCTTTACCGTTGAAACTGGAAATTCGTTATTTATTTAAATCACGCACTTCTTTATCATAGTTTTGGAGCATACAAGAAATAACTTGCCGTATGAATGTGGAAAAGAAAGCCTTGAGAACAGATCATGTATTCTTTTTAAAAACAAATTAGTTAAGTTCTTTGAAGGATTGCTTGGTAATAATTGTCACCGTAAATATAAGATTGCAGAAACACCTCCAATTATTTGCTAAGCCACGCTTAGGTTTCGACTTATTGACTCACGGTCGTCTTCAGATATTTCGTTAAGCTTAAGTGACTTAGACCACAAACCGAAAAGATAGAGTAACATTTTGAATAGAATTTTTGGCATTTGTTCCCTTTACTTGGATCATTTTCAGTTTATCTCATATATGTTGCCTCCCTGCAATATCTTGTTTTCTGGTGTTAAGTTATACCACTTATAAGTATTCAATATAAGTATATAAGTATTCAAAGTTACACACACTGAACTGTTATTCTATATAAGTATTCAAAGTTACACACTGAACTTGACCTAGAGGCTGTACGCCTCCATGTAGCTTTGGTGCGTGTTCGGAAATGATAAAGTGGTCAAAACAACGAGTGAAACACACCTTACATGTACATGAGGCTCTCAACTTTTAAATTACCACAGGTTTTACAAATCGTTGATATGAAACGACAAACTCACAATTATCCATAATTTTGCGAATCGGTTAAACGACTTTAAAGATCGCTCACTTTTTTGAAGACAGCCTTTTGATAATCTTGTGGATAAAGTAAACACTTTATTTGGAAAATTAAGGAAAACCTGCGGCACAATTATAAACTTTTCATCATGGCATATACTCCATAATCGGAATAGGCAAAAGTTATATGAAAAAATATCAAGATCTGAGCAGTCATGATAACAAACACGATGCGGTAAGGTGCGCCTGTTTAAACATCAAAATCCAGACTCAAGTCAGGCAACAGTGTGACGCTTACTAAACACACCTATTCAAACATTTTGATGTCAAGATTGTTAAAATGGCACCGGGATAAGGTTTTTACTTTACAATAGCAGCGGTCACCACAGGCTAAGGCGCTACATTGACGAATTTGTGCTTACGCGTTTATTTCATGAACTGATGCCAGATTTATTTCATCATAAGCTGATGCTAAACTGAAACTATACAAAAGTAACATACGCTGTCAAAGGATGTATACCATAAAAATGATAATAACTTTAAGGTAAATTTGTAGCAACCTGATAAGCCGATGCTAAATCGAACCCGCAACTTTCTGATGACCGATTTGATTGTGGACCCGTCTAGGGCTCAGAAATCGTTTTTCTGAGAGAACGAGCTTGACGAAGGTCTACTTACACTGCTAGTCGTCTGAAATTTACTAAGCTCATGAACTAAGTTCGTGTTCAGGTTTAAAGTACTTTCGAGTCGTCGACGGAAATTGATGAACTTACAACTCCTAAAATCTTTAAAATTTCTCAAACTACAGTATGCATTTGATACGAGACAGTCTCGTGTTGATGAATATATTTTTTAGTTTACTTTAACTTTCGAAGCAAACGTACCCGCATCAACACACATCAACTTAGTACCTAAAAATAATATTGCTCTTTAGATAGACAGCCGTATTATGAAAAAAAGAACTACGAAAAACTGCGCGTGCTTTTGATATTACCGGTCACCCAACCATTAATAATGATTATAGATTATTAACATTCGCATGAATGAGTTACAAAATAATTCACAAGCATGACCAAGCTTTTAAAACGTACTCAAAACTACGTTTTTGACAAGCAACAATAAAGCGCTAATTACTCCCAGGTTGTTGTGGTCACGTCCAACGTTTGGACGCGTTTAATGCGACCACGAGGTTATCGCGGTCATACCGCAGTTTGGAATAGGCTGTGGCTCGTCCTCACCGCGATCGACTGTGTCTGTAGAACGCGACGAAACCGCGTCTTTGCCGCGTGGATGTAAATATGTAAAATGCATAAATATTGAATTGTGCATGATTCTCTAAGGTTATATTTCCTATCCCAAGCTTATCATGCCCTGCTACTATTATTAACAATGTGATTTTCTTTGGTTTCTCTTAGTTGGTAATTTGTATTTACCAGTTATTGCTTTACATTCAATTTATTTTAGTTGGTCTTCCAGAAGGGTGGCAGAGAGCTGAAACTTTGAATGGCATTCCATATTATATTAAGTAAGATTTGTATTTATTCTGAATGATTTCTACTGCAGCTGTATGCTCTGTGCAAGGATCCACTGACATTTCTACAAAGAGGAAATAAAAATTCTACAGAAATTGATGCAAATTGGTCACTAGTTATTTCAAGTAATTAATTTATAAACTAGAGAAAGGTTGAAGAATGAACATAATATTTATTAAGAGTAATCATAGATTATTAAGTGCATTCAAAGCTTGTATAGGCGTAACATGAGATGTGTTTCTGAACATCTATGAAAGGGATAACGAATTATAAATGTAGAAGATGAAGATGAGTATTCCTGCGTGGTAAGCTTTCTTACTCGCCGTAAATGAATATAAGGTATATTATTGTGCACAATTGCTAATCTACAACTGAAGCCCTGCGACAAAGAGAATCTAATATTGAACTTGAACGACACCAATCAATTCTTTGATTCAGAGCACAACTTCACATGTACTTTTCACTAGTTCACGACTGTAGAAATCATAAATAAGACTAACGGGAGTGTCGGCCATTGATTTCAGTCAAAAGATATTCGCCTATTCGATGCTGCCATATTGCTTTTATTAGGAGGCAAATTTGAAGCCCAGATGAAAGATCCATTTCTGATGTTTTCGACCGAAAATATATACTTACACTTCGTTTTACCTCAAGTTACAGTGCAGAATTCATGGGGCACTTTCCTTTTGTTACCGGTTATTACACTAATTTGTGACTCAGGTTGACAAGTCAAGACAAGAACGCTATACGACGCCATTATGATGGTAGAATTAGCTCATTACACAATGTACCTTTTAGTAACATAAAACACCATATACATGTGTCATAAAAGAACCAAAGTACATTGTGGTTTGGATTAATCAGATTACTTGAGCTCACGGGTTAACTTTTAGAAGCTGTTGATATATTAATGAAAATTTATCCAACCATGTATCTGTGAAATAAATAGACTTTAACTGTCATCAAAGGGAGAAAATTCACTCTTTGCAAAATAGAGATACTGTATTAATAAACTTCTAGAGCATGGGGTCAAATATTGTAAATAGCAATTAGGTAAAGTACCCTTACCATCTATGTTTAACTACTAAATGTAAGAGTGCCATGCACCAAACTTGTGACAACCGGATGGATACTTTTTTCATCAAAATTGAAACAACAGCTTCATTGGTTAATTCTTATCACATGACTCCTTTTAGTATGAAAACTAGTCTAGATCTAAACTAGTCAGAATTGGAACTAGATGCTGGAAAGGCTGCCAATAAAAAGGCGATACTACTGTCACTTATGATTTTTCGATCAAAGATCAAAGCTTGTCATGCTAACAAAACTTTTATCGTGAACAATTCTTCATGTGGGAACTTTTTCATACAAAGGAAAGACTATTTCGTTTCGATCTCCCGCTCAGGATGTCAGACATTGGAGAGGTTAATATTCCCTCCTTTTCAAGAGCTCCGGAAAACGGTAGAGTTGTTTTCGTTTAGCTGGTTTCAAATCGTTTGCGGACGCAAGCGATGTGTTTATGACTAACTGTGTTCTTTCTTACGCTCAAAAATTGTGAAACGTTAATCCAAACTCGTACAATCCTAATAACCGTTATATTTTCAAAGTCAAAATTTGAAAAAATTGTCTCAGCATACTTCCTTTTTCTCTAGCAATCCACTTATGAACCAATTCGATTGCAAGGTTGCTGTATTCGGATCTTTTAGCGCCACAGCCATAACAGGACTCGAAATTAAAAAAAAATACATGTAGTTGCCATTTGATGAATAACTAAGAAAACTTCGCCAAATGCAAAATTTTAATCCTTGGACCATTATTAATGATACGAAATGGCATACAGCTTGAAAAGGTTTCTGAGGATGAGAGACGATCTCCATCTTTGTATTACAATGTATGATCCTGGAGTCGGTTCAAAACCAAAATGGCCTATCTAGCAGATCAATTCTAACGAACGAGTAACGTTATGCTTTGAACGACCAAACTTAAATTTTATCCTCCGAATATTTGTTTAATGCTTATATTATTTGTTTAATGCTTGAATAGCGCTGCTAACTCGCTACGTTTCGTACGGGCGGATAAGCTATCCGGGCTTTGAACCAAGTTCAGACTGAAAATTTTTTCAAATGGTTGAGTGCCCTACAAGTACATCAAAATAAGAGATGAAATAAAGAATACTGAACCAGTTTGAAAAGCAATGTCACCGCGAAGTCTGAAGAAACGAAGAGAAAATTTCACTAACTATGTTTAGTTAAAAATATAATAACCCAACAAACAATTGCAAGTTTAAATAAAGCCATAATGGAACCATATCTTTAAAAAAGATTTTATTGACTAACGTTTCGTTACTTAACCAGT